>JADRCD010102051.1:29673-45812 GCA_019843815.1 Montemys delectorum | reverse complement strand
GAGAGAGAGAGAGAGAGAGAGAGAGAGAGAGAGAGAGAGAGAGAGAGGGAGATT
Source organism: Montemys delectorum (assembly GCA_019843815.1). NCBI lineage: Eukaryota > Metazoa > Chordata > Mammalia > Rodentia > Muridae > Montemys > Montemys delectorum. The sequence goes on along the minus strand of JADRCD010102051.1, from coordinate 45,758 downwards.
CTCTATATAGATTTTTAAAATTAAGCAATGGGTACACAATTCCAAATGCACTGTTTTTGTTTTAGTTTGCAGGTTAAACATAAGTAGGAGACAAAGCAAGAATGTCTTAACTTGAAGTTATGCAAAAGGGACTCCAGCTGTCAGATCACTCACTATTATTCAGGGCCTTCTCCCCTCTGAAAAACAAATGGTAATTAACCAATCAGGAGAAGACATCAATTTGAGAGGAAGGTAATAAGTAACTTTCCTAAGTCATCAAAACACCCAGAGATCTGTTACATGTGATTTGCAGCCCCAACTGTCGCTAGGAAAACTCACTCTTCTAAGTCTGTTCTCTGAATAGGGCACAGCCACTCAGTTACAATCTTATCAGAAAGGCAGATTCCCTGTGGCACTACACGCCGCTTTCCCTCTGCCAACCTGGAGTCTTTTCCAAAGGAATAAAGCCCCCAAATAAGAAATATGTTTTGGGGGAATTATTTTCCTTTGCGTACTTGTGCCTTCATAGTCCAAATAGATGATACTGGTTTGAGTTTTGTTGAGTTTTGTTCTCATTCATTCTCTCTCTCTCTCTCTCTCTCTCTCTCTCTCTCTCTCTCTCTCTCTCTCTCTCTCTCTCTCTCTCTCTCTCTTTCTCTCTTAATGTGATGTGGCAGCTGTGTAGGGATGTGTCTCTATGGTGCTGGCCTAATGAAAGCTCATCTTTTCAAGTCTGGTCCTTCTTTTGTTTCTCAACGGTTAGCTGGCTAAATCAAAGACCTTGCTCCCTTACCCTTGCACCAGAGGAGCAGACTGGTAGGGTGATCACAGGGTAGTAAGCAGGCCTCAGCAGTTCTGAAAAAGACTCTTTCCATTTCCTAGGCAGAGAGGCCCCGTGCTGTGCTCCCTTGATTCCTAATTCCTATTGCCATTGGTTCTGAGGGGCCTGCTTTTGTGGGGCAGGATTATTTGTTTCTTTAAAATCCACCCTGGTTCTTTTTCCTCACTCCTTTTCCTCTTCCTTTTGTGGTCTGGAACAATACCATGTTACTGATTCATTTCTGACTCGCAGGGAATCCATCTATGCTTGGAAAAATGTGGTTAGATTCAATTCTGCAGTCTGAGGTGAGATAGAAGTGAAGATGGCTTAACACGTGAAGTGGGTAAAAAGAATGTGTAATTGGAACAGTATGATGTTGATGAGGCAGTGTGTTGAGGCTGTCAGGAGGCATTATAATATGCTGATGAACAAGACGAGCTTCCTAGTTCTGCTGTATGCAAATGTGCCATTATTTTTGGTAGCGGGAGAGGAACCTGGCATGTTAATTGGCTTTGCATTTATGGATTCAGGTGGAGCTTTAAAGTTTACTTTCTGTACAGAAATTTGCTCGATGCCCTTATAGGTTTGAGTGTCACCTGACAAATTTAACAAATTAAAACTTGTTATATCTTAAAAGCCGTAAAACACGGAGTGGGAGCATTCAACCTGAAGACTGCCAATTCTAAACGGAAGATCTCTGTGAAGCCGTATTGGCACATCAAGTTTGTATAACACTGAATCAGAGTGGTTATAGGAGCCCTTAAAATATGGAAAATATAGAAAGCAAATTATTTGTTTCTATTTTTGGAAAATTTCAGTTCTTGGCAACCCAACTGATAAGTTGTTTTCTGGTGCAATCTGCAAGCTGCACAGAATCTTAACCCCAGCATCCCACCACCCCGTGTTTGTGTGTAGATGTGTGTGGGTGTGAGTGTGTGGGAGTGGCGGTGTATGTGGGTGTGTGTGTGTGTGTGTGCGATTGTGGGTACGTGTGTATTAGGAATGAAACTGGATGTAGATAGGGTAATTGGAGGAAATAATGATAAACTTCAAAACCTCCCTCTAAAAAAAAAAATCTGAAATGTTAGGTTTTAAAGTAATATTAATTGTTTTTAAAAATCCTAATCAAATTATATATACATGTATATATATGTATATCATATATATGCCATATATAATCTACATCATTATATATTATATATGTAGTATTTATATATCTTCAAGTTCTTAGCTAACTAGTGCATTGAAAAGCTTCTATGGGGTTAATTTTGATTACTAACTACCTATGATGTGGTTATTTTGGTTATCATTTCCAACCCTCATGGTATAGTTTTTCATTAACTGAGGATCCTAACCTTTGGAGGTGAGAGGATTAACTTTTCATTTCCCCTAAGTCTTAAGATGACCAACAAGGAAGTGGGGATTTGGGGTCCTTAGGGAAGAAGGGAGAGGGAGGGAGGAAGAGAAAGGTGGAGGAGAGAGAACACACTGATCCCTGAAGATTTAGGCTGTTTGAAGGTGATTTTTCAATTATATATCACCAATCCAATGAAGTTGAGGCTTTGGGGAAGCTATGTTCACATACTTCTGGGAATGGTTGGCAATTTGGCCTCTGCTGGTTGGAGGCAGGGAACACAGGAGAATGGTAAACTTCAAAGCAATTGCTCTCCCTAAACGATGTTTAGCATGGCACCTTTCAAGAAAACTATCAACAAGCTCTTGTCTGTTCTCATGTACATTGGTGTGTGGGCATGATGTAAGAAAACAAAATACTACAAGTGATTCCAATGTTAGCAGCAAGGCAGTGCAGCTGTGGGAGAGAAAATGGGCAGTGGCTAGTGTTCTGTTTCTAGAATAAGACATGGCTCTCTGCTCAGTGCTGATGGAAGAAGTTAAGGATGGAGCCTCTGGTCCTGGAATTTATGTTGAGAAGATCTTGTTTAAAAAAGAACATGGCTGCCCAGATGTAAAAATCTTATTTAAGCAGTGAAATGAACAGAGTGGGCTAAAGGTTAGCCTTGATACTCGATTTTCTGACAAACATAATATCTAGAAACAAATTTTCATCTAGATGTGAGATTGATTCATTGTCCTAGTTGAGTTTAATGTAGACTATAGATACTTATACTTTGGAAATATACATGACCATTTTATGTTTCTAAGTATTTATCATATATTCAAAAAAAAGCTAAATTATGTCTTACTGAAGAGTCTCTGCTCTGCTCTAGCCTCCTTACTTGAATTAGTTTAGTAATTCCTGAGACCTGACATATTAAATTCACTCCATAATCTCTCTTTGTATTGTTTCTCTAGTGAATGAGGCAAAGAAGGCTGGGAGTGGTCATCATATCACTGCAGAGGATGGCCTGCACAAAGCCCTCTAATTTTTGATTGTTTATATTCATCCATTAAAGAACATTGAATGACATATTGAGTTAAATTACAGAAAGAAAAACATTATCTATAACTCTTGCAAATCCCAGTAACTTGAATTTGCCTAAGCAGAACAAATAAGTTCTGAAGGAGTTATAGAGGATATTAGAAATTATGTTTTATTCCTATAATTTGGATCCTCTGTTGAGTGATTAAGTGACTGTCATTCTAAAGACTCTTCTCACACTGGATATACATTCTCTAGCCTGGTCTCCAAGTGGCAGGAGAAATGGTGAGAGGATTATAAATCCTGTGGCTTGGTAGAAAATAGATTGAAAGGATACATGGGCAGCTATAAGTTTTCATGTCTGTAACTTGATATTTTATCTTCTTATAAAATGGTATTCTGTCCAGTTTTTAGACTTTATGACAGAGGGTCTTAGTGTGTAGTTGACTGGCCTGAACTGAAGCCTCCTGTGTGTAGCACAGGGCACCTTAACTTTGAGAACGTGTCTCAGGCACAGCTTCTCAGTTTGTCTTTGCCGAAAACTTTGCTGAAAGTTGCCTACAATATAATGCAGAGAATATTGTATTAGAAAATCCTCCATTGCTGCTTTTCCTCAGTTATAGTCATCCATATGAAGTAATAATAATTAAAATCTGAAACCTTGGGTCCCAGAGATATCTACATAGTTTTATATGATCTATGTACCCCGTTGATCTTCAGAATAAATTTTGGGTCTTCTCATGGGTTACTATTCCTATGAAAGTATACATTCAATCAACAGGTATTTTCCATTAAAGTAAACAGGCAAACTAAAATATAAACAATTTTGCTTTGTTTTGTTTTTGATAGTCCTTGGTAAAGATGACTTGGAAAAGGGGAATGAACATCTTGTTGTGCGTGAGCCACTGTTGAGTTGATATGATTGTCATATCATAGTCACTGCGTCTTTTGTTAATATTTTAGCCTAAAGGCAGTAGATTCATGCTTACAAACTGATTCCTCTCCAGCTGCCATACAACTCATTTGACCCCACTTATCAATCGCTGTGTATCTATATACAAACATAATTAACGATTAAGTAGTAGATGTAAAATGTGTTGAAGGAAATTAAATGTTAAGGCCCAAGGAGTAAGATTACATTTTACCAATCTTGATTTGTTTTCTAAAAGGTAAACAAACCTCTTCGTGCTGTAATAAGTGTCTATTGGGGCAAGAACAATTAATCCTGGCTTAAAGATGAGAAATAATTGTCTATTATCTTTTACTTTACTGCCTAGATTACTGCAAAAACCTGTGAGTGATCTCTTTAATATTTATACTAAATGGGGCTTTCTGAACTGTCTTCCTTCAATAGGTTTCTCCTGTATTCAAAATATTTTGATGGCTTTTCATGTCCTTAGATTGAAGTTGCAATGCCTAATCTTTATAGTCAAGATTCTCCTAAGTTTAAACCAAAGTTATCTCCCTAGCTTCATGGGTCATTATGCAACCTAAGACAACTGCAACCAAGTCAGGCTTCCCTTTCTGAGCTCCATCCCTGCCCTCACTCAGCCACCCCCACCTCTGAAGAGCCTCTAATTTGCCTCTTCAGCATCAGTGCAGTAGAAGGAATGTAGACTTAAGTCGATGACAGACACTAATCTAGAGTGTTCAGCTAACTAGCCTGCATCTTTGGATTTGCCATTTCTCTCCTCTGAGCACAGTTTTCTTAAGTCTGCATTGTTCCAATTAACTACTAGTGCCTTGGAATAAATAGCAGCAAAAATTAGGGGACCAAAAAATACACGTTGTTCACTTATTTGTAGGTGGCTGTTCTCAACAATATGTGTAGGACTCTATACATAGGCCATCTCCATGGTTCTAGTTCTTTCTAGGCTTGGTCAGATAGAAAGATTGATTTTCTTCTTGAATTGATATGCTGTCAACTGTATAAGTATTGTCCAAGCCTTCACCATATTGTGTTTACTTTGTCATGAATATGTCACATCAGGACAGAGAAACACAGTGCAATTGCACAGAGGAATTGCCCTGATCCAGATATAGGACATAAACTGACAGATTGGGTGAAGACTGGAAATGATAGTGGAATTCTCAAGAGGGTCTTACTGGGGATTAATTGAGATAGAATGAGTTAACACAGAATGCACATTGAAGACACTAAATGCATGTAATATTCTCTGTACTTTCCTTACCTCCAAACTCACTTTTTTTGAGTCTTAAAATAGATTCCACTTCCTCCCTCTAGTCTCCCTTTGTAGCATGTAGTTGTCTTCAGTTGAAATTAAATGTTCTTTCTCGGTGACTACACTGTCTCTTATACTTGACTTGAAGTCTCCTTCATTCCCTTGTGTTTTTAATAACTGTAAACACTTGTGTCTACTTTTTTTTCCACTGGAAGTCTCAGTGGCCTTTAGAGAGTAAGTATTCAATAATTGTTAAATGTATCATTATAGTCACTTTTAATCTTTTGTTGAAAGGCATATAGAGTATACTATATATAGCTTCTTTTTCTACTAATTTATTCAGTTATTCACTTTACATCCTGATCATAGCCCCTCTTCCTCCCAGGCCCCCCCTTCACACAGCTTCTTCCCCATGCCTCTTCCCCCTCCTCTCTGAGAAGGGAGAACAATCCCCTGGGCCTCAACACACCCTGGTACATTAAGACTCTGCAGGACAAGGCACATTCACTCCCACTGAGGCAAGACAAGGCAGCCTAATTAGTGGAATGGTATCTGTAGGCAGACAACAGAGTCAGGGAAAGCCCCTGCTCTAGTTGTTGAGAATGAGCATGAAGACTAAGTTGGACATCTGCTGTATATGTGCAGGGGACCTAGGTCTAGCCCATGTATGTTCTTTGGTTGGTGTACTCCTAAGGGTACCGGTTAGTTGACTCTGTTGGTCTTCATGTGGAGTCCCTATCCCCTCCAGGGCCATCAATGCTTCCCTCAACTCTTCCTCAAGATATCCCAAGCTCCATCTAATGTTTGGCTGTGGGTCTCTGTATCTGTTTCAGTCATCTCTTTGGTGGAGCCTCTCATGTCTAGCCTTTTTATTGGCTCATCAACAAGATTTTTGAAGTCCAAGTATGCCATGGACTGGGTTCCTTGCGGGGACCTCTTGTTCCGCAGGATGAGAGTTCTGGTCAGGTGGGCAAAAAATTCAGCGAGTGACAGACAGAGTCGACACAAAGAAGTGTGGGATCTGAATGTATTTCTCAAAAATGGCATGAGGCTTTTACAGTCATTGCAAAAGAGAAAGAGAAATCTGGCAGCTCAGTAGTCGAGGTACATCTGAGGCCATCTAAAACACACTGGGTCTTAAACAGCAGCCATCTCCTCTGGACTGGTGCAGCATCCCCACCCCTGGGGTTCCAAGCACACTTGGGCCGCATGGGCCAGAGTCCTGGGAGGGGGGGGGGGGCGCTGCGGGTGCACCAGCCAGGAGGACAGAGGCTCAAAGCTCAAAGAATCTTGGGTCACGAATCTCGAATCTGGAATCTCCAGTCTTCAATCTCGAATGTTGACTGCTGCACACTGTCTCACACACACACTCGGCTCAAGGTCCCGCCCATCCTTAGTAAAATGCCCACTATGCTAATCTTCTGGGCTAGTAGAGACTTGTCTCTTTCTTACTAATTCCTAGGAGTGGTTCAGCTGCAGTACCTGACTGAGAATGAGGATTCTACTTGACCTTGCCCTGGGATAAGTCTCCCATTCTGTAAGCTTCAATGCCCTACCCACAGTGCCAAAGGCAATTAGTCTGGATAGATAACATGCTTCACGAAATTCCAAACCAGGGTTTGGCTAAGATGTTAGAACATTGGTAAAGGTCAGAGAGCAATGTCCAATTTTGTCTAGCTATTAATAAATCATATCTTGGTGGACACCTAGCATGTGAGTTCACAAGGACATATCTGGGCTACCTCTGAGTTAGGGAATGCCAAGGAATGATGCAGGAAACTGGCTTCTATGAAGCTTTTGCCTCATAAACTGCTGTCACGCAAAGTGTGCGTGGCACAAGTGCTTTTTTTTTTTTTTTTAAATAGTGTTAATAGTTTCTAAACTAACATGAACAAGACCAGTAACGGGCTAAGCTCAATAGTAAAACTATAGCAAATTTGAAATTTAACTGTGAGTGGTACATAGTAGATGAATATAAATTTTTACCTAATTCCCCTGTTTACTTAGAACAAAGGTATCAGTATATAAGTGATAAATAATTTTTGACCAGTGGGTGAGGTGACTGCACAGAAATTACACATAGGGGACCTAATACAACCCCATCTTTCTCATTCCTCCTAGTGCTTCTGTTAGCCAAACCCTGGAGCTCATGTTTGTCCTGCCTCTGACTTATTTGGATTTTTGATTACTACTTTCTGTATTGCTATGCTTCATATGATGATAACTGATTTTAGCTTTTGTAGAGCAAAGGCAAATTATTGATATGAGATCAAATTACATTAATAAGAACCTGTGATTAAAAGAAAAGACTCTCAACCTATGGTAATTTGTCTCTGACAATGGCCACCAGACAGGTGATGAAGTCCTGTCTTATATGGTCACATTGTGGCTCAGAGCTGTAATCTAAATATCTCCCTTTTAATGCTCAGATTAGTTCGCTTTAGAAGTAGCTTAAACTCAAAGGTGATAGCCTTCTATTGTTAGTGCCATTTAAGTGTACACATAAAATATGCATTTTATGTCGTTACCTTTATGTTACAACTGTGTAGTAAAGAGAAAAGGACAATAGTTAAAGAAGAAATTTGGGACAGTGATTGAAATTATGAATAAGACTGGTTCAATATATTAGTTTTTGCATTCATTGGCATGGTCTACTTACCTAATGGCTTTAAGTATCAATGATGGTGCATAGATAAAGCTGTTGGCTCTGAAGTGGAGAGAAGTGTGCACTTTTAGGTTATGCCTTGGAAGTGACATTAACAGATTGTTAATGGGTTTGGAATGGCAGAAGAAAAATAGCTCTTGGCTTGGACTTGAACAATTGTGATTGGAGGAAGCAGTTCCTGAGATGGACAAGATGGAGAAGAGATAGACTTTGGAAGAATTCTCTCTCTCTCTCTCTCTCTCTCTCTCTCTCTCTCTCTCTCTCTCTTTCTCTCTCTCTATCTCCCTCTCTTTCTCTCCCTTTGTCTCCCTCTCTGTCTCTCTGTCTGAATGTTTTATTACCATTTAATATCAGGCTGTTAAGAGTTCTTGAATATCTGTATCTTCCTTTACAATACCAGTCCAGACTAACATTAAAGATTATAGTTTCATAATTGCACACTTAAAATCCATGGGACTACCTGACTACCTAGAAAGAACCTAGGAATGAAATATTTCCCAAGATGGATTCCAAGTATACATTTAGAAGTCAGGTAGGATAGGCAAGGTGACAGAGAAGGCATAGCACTCAAGTAGAAGAAAAAAAGAGTCTGAAGCACTTGTCCGGCTTGCACATATCAGCTTCTTTGGAAGTGTCGTGCCTTATGTAGATTTTCTGAGAACATTAATGATTATGAGTCAAACCTAGGAAGGGCTGGTAGCAAAGAAAAATTGAGACAGTGGAAGGGGAGGCAGGGAGGGAGCCAGGGAAAGGTATGTTATCAAGTATATCACTTTTACAGAACTTAGTCCTGCCAGAAACAATGTTGAACACATCTCAAACACACGTTCTTCCAGTGCCAAGGATGCTGTTAATTGGGACACCATAAATATAAAGGCAAAGACATATAACCATGGCATTCATTATATTGAAATGCTGGAGTAAGAATTCACAAGATAGAATGCCTTTAAAGTCAGTTCTTTTCTTTGCAAGAGTTTGGAGGTTGCATTTGATGCTTTTAAAGACAGGTTGAACTATGTACTCACTTGATCTTAGTTCCTACAAAGTTAGTAAAGGAAGTAGCGAGATTAACAGGTGAAATGAACTGCTTCTAAGAGTCTTATCTGAGCACATAGTAGTACTGTGACCAGGATATGGGCTATTGATACTAAAGTTCATACCTCCCTATCTCTGCATTTTGCAGATGGTAAAACATATACATGGGACTTAGTATAAGCCAGTCTAAACCCTGTGCAAAATTAACTAATTCTGAAATGAGTACTATGGCCCCAGTAACAGATCTTGGGTTTTCTACATGTAGAGCCAGCCATTTAGGAATCAGAAATGCTAGAAAAAGCATTGACATTATATCAGGTATTATGAGAAAGTGGAAATCATTTCAAATAGACAGAAAGATGCACATAAGGTATTTGCAGATATGACACCATTTTCTGGAAGGGACTCCAGCATTCATGCATGAGCGGTTCTATTGGCTACTCCACTCAGATACGAAGGCTGTGGTTTACCACTGATTTGAAGTTAAACTGGGCAAGGACTCTTAACTGTTGAGGCATGTCTCCAGGCCTGTTTTCCAGAAATTCTAAACAATTCATTGGCAGAATGGTTTTGACTATCTTGTGATTTCTTGCTTCTTATCATTAAATTTGGCAACCTGCTTCTACCGGTTCTTTTATCCCTTGAGTGGAAAGCTCCTCCCAATCCACATTAGCCCTGAATTGGTGTATGATCATTCCCCCATAGTGCTTTGTATTGGTGATCATTTAGAATCCCACTCAATAGGATTTAAAGGGTCTTATGAAGTCTGTTAAGAATCAATGAATATAAAAACATAGGAAGTGCTTGATTGTTTCTACTTATATTTATATTTAAAATAGTCATGGAAGAAATTATGGCATAGCATTTCTTTTAAATATTCAAATTAACTGGTCATATCTCTCAAAAGGTAGATTAATGGTTTGTATATCTGTGTATCTAGCCTTTGTTGTTTTCTTTTATATTGAAAGAAAGTAAAGCATTTTGATAGTTTTAAATAATTTAGAGCATATTATTGTAACTCTAATGATATAGTAGTTTATTGTTGGAATTTTAACTTCCAGTAGAAGGAACTATAAGCAGTTGAACTTTTAAAAATTCTGTATACTCTAAGTGTGTATGAATGTGTGTATGTGTATGTGTGTGTGTGTGTATGTGTGTATGGGGGGTATGTGTTATATATTGATACATAGGTTTAAATGTGGAGGTACAGGCTAGAGCACATATATGGAGGTGAATGGACAACCTAAGGGTGTGTTCTTCTTTCTAACTTGCTTAAGACAGGATCATTCTTCCTGTTCAGTTGTATGCATCAAGGTAGCTGGCATAACTTTACAGGGATTCTCCTGTCTGTGAGCCTATCTTTCTATGGAGGGATTAGGATTATTGACCACAAGTTCTAGAGCTAACACTCAGTTCATTGGGTTTGTGGTACAAGTGCTTATCCCCTGAACCATCTTCCCAGGGGAAGGAGAATGCCTTATAATTTCAACATTGTTTTAGGGAAAGTATGTGAAAAGTAAATGACTTAAGTTTTCATATTTAAATTATCATTTGTTTTTCTGATATTGATGCTGAGATAAAGTTTAAATAGCATAAATGATTAGCTATAAGTTAAACATCAAATACCAGATCTAAAGTCTATGTTCCATTAGAAAAACTTGCTGAATATGAGACGCTATTTCAATAATAATATCTGTGTCAGACATAGCCAAGGATGAACTCCAGAGAGTTTTGAAATTCCTTGCAAAATTTTGGCCATTATACTTATTTCAGTTCATAAAGTTATATTTATTTTCAGGACACAGTTAAATATTTTATTAATGATGTTTGAATGCTACCTTGAAAAGTAGAACTTTGTATGAATAAATATGACAAATAAACTAGCTGATATATTAAATCTCTTTTTTCTCACATTACCTTATACAGATATCTGAGCACAAAATTAATTGTTTAATTAACCTTTACCATTGTATTTTTCATTTAAGAGAAACATTTTAAATTGAGGCAAATCCTTAAAGCAACTTCATCAGTGCTGCAAAGAGATTAAGTCAGCCATTTTGGTTATATTCATAGCTGTTGTTTAGATAAATTTCTGATACTTGTTTTCATAGAATTTTCTAATGAAAAAGCAACAAGATTTTAATTGAGTTTAGTACCACATAATTATTAAAGTCTTTCTATAGTTTAAAATGAGTGGCATAAAAGACTTGATAAATTGCTAAAGTTAGGATTTTAAATAATTCTGACTTTAACAAATTATGGGTATTATTATAAATTAAAATTAATGTATGCTGTTGTAGTAGAATTTCCATATAAGCCTGCTGCCTTGTATAGTTAAAACCTTTCCTGTCTGATGATATGACTGAATACATATCTGAAATATTTTTAAAACTCACTAAAAGCACTCTTAATCCTCTACTATTTTATGTAATCATTTAGAATGTATGATTGAGCTTCCTTGAATGTGAGAATTACTTTATGGTCAAAGAACTAGGAAATATGTAAGGGACCACTGGTCCCTTATAACCTGGATAATTCTTTATGTCTACATAGGACCATAGATGTATGGACCAGGGTTCATGCAGGGGGAGGACTATTCCTCACCCCACCCTACCCCACCAGCTGATCATTGGGTGTACTGGTGACATAGAGCTCTCTATACTTACTAGTCGAAAAAAACCTGAGCTGCATGTTTAAATGTTCTCAGATGATTCATAAAAGTAAAGTTCTTCTTAGATATATACACTCTCAAAACAAACCCCAAACAATTTTATGGATAAAGTTAAGTGGCTCAAAATCCAGCACCAACAACAAATTACATTTCCAAGGAAAGCACTATGATAGACGATCAACAAAGCCATAAAGATCCAGCCATCTTACTGGGTACATAAGTTAAGAATGTGAGTATTTGTATTATAGAAATAAAAGTGATTTAAAATGCTAATAAGGGATAAGAAACTATCAAAATGTTTAAACATCTATTTATAGGACTCAAATAGTAGATTGTCATTTAAAAATAAAATGCTTCATGGGTTGACTATCTAAGAACCAGCAAACTAGAGGATCTAAAGATTTTTTAGCATGAAGAGGCAAATAAATGAGGATATTAGGAACCAAATTAAGAGATGTGTAGAGAATAAAGAGTAGGTATATCATATATCTACATATATACACACATACATATACATCTATCTATATATGTGTATATGTATATATCTATTTATATGGAATTTACGAAAACAGAAATAGGGGCTTGATATTTGAAGGTATGAGTGAGAATGTTTCAGAACCCATGAAATGCATACAGCCTTATATTCAGGCACACTCATAGTTCCCAATCAAGATAAAGGAAAAAGAGAGATATAATTAGACACACTGAAGCCCAACCACACCAAAGACAATAAGTAAATTATAAAACTGTCACAAGGAATAGACAAGTTAGTAACATGACCATCCACAATTAGATCAATGAATCTTTCTCATAGAATTGAGAAGGATATGAATGGGGTTACTGTGGACAATTACTTTCCAACTAGATTTGTAAACATTATGAAACTATCTTTCAAGAATAATATTAATATTTGCTGAAGAGGTACTGGGGAACCCCAAAATCAAAGGGTCTTTCCAATACTATTGATTACCCTCTACAAATTGACCTTAAGAGAGTATTGCTGAAGATATTGCATACCCATGACATAGAACATCTTTGTGGAGAAATCTAAACTGTATTCAACTATAAGTTCTACTCCTGCTGATACTGTAAATAAGGCCAAAAACCCTGAAACTAGATAAATCATGGGCTCTAGGGGGAAACCAATTACTATTATTCTAGTAAATGAACATAGCAACAAAACAGCTCTTACTGACTTACTTCTTTGCCCATAGATTGCCCTTATTGTAGATGGCAATCAACTAGAAAATATATAGAGAGTAAAAGACCTTAGAGTGCTCAGTCCTGAATTGAATGTGTTTATCACAATCCTCCATGCCAGGCTCAGAGATCTATGTATAAAGAGGGTGGAAATTTAATCAGACCCAGAAGTGATGGGCAGTTTTGAGGATACAGCGTTTTCCAGATACTACAAAACAGATGCAGATATGAAGTCAAAGACAATTAGCAGCATGCACACAATGTGCACAATCTCAAACCTGACAAAATCTGAGCACAGGGGAGGCAAAGTGCGCACAAAGTCCAATAAGCTTTTTTACAAACAATAGCTGTCTGGAAGAGGGAAAAATCTGCCTTCTTATATTACATGACACTTAAATTACGTGGAGTATCAACCATACTCCAGGGTGAGCCCCATACTGAGCAGCAGTGGCCAACACAAATCAGATACCATGTTTTCGAGTGACCTTTTTTTAAAGGCAGGGAAAGATGAAGTTGAGTGAGTAGGTGTGGTGGTTTGAATGTGCTTGGCCCATGGGAAGTGGCACTATTAGGATGTGTGGTCTTGTTGGAGGAAGTGCATCACTGTGGGGGTAGACTTTGAAGCTCTGCCTCATGCAAAAGAAATATTTCTTCTAGCTGCCTGGAAGATAGTCTTCTCCTTTGGATCAAGATGTAGAACTCTCAGCTTCTCCGGCATTCTGCCTGGATGCTGCCATGCTTCCCACGTGGATGATGATGGACTGAACCTCTGAAACCTGTAAGCCAGCTCCAACTGAATGTTCATAGCAATGGAGACTCTGTAGTGATGTGGGAAGATGCTGGAGGAGTTAGGTGATTGGAAAGAATATGACAAAACTATTCTGTATGAAATTCTCAAAGAATAAACAAAAATTTCTACCTATAAGATAAGAAATTAAAGGAATGACTGTGAAATATAGAAATAGATGACTTTCCAGAAACTGAAAACTTGAAAGAAATTACTCCTAGCAGTTTCCTGCTGAAAGGATATCCTGACAGTAGACAATGAAAAGGAAACAATTTTATATAAAAAAATCAAACTATAAAAATATTCAGTTAGAAAGGAGAATAGGTAGTCTGAAGGTAGATCTGAAGAAACACTGATTGCATAAGTCAAAAATAGCCTGTACTTGTAGATAGGAGAATCGTAAATGTTGCATAGGAGGCAAAATGCATTAAAAATGTTGTAAAAATAAATTGTTCTTGGATTAACTGTAGTCATTAGTAAATTAAAGGCAGGTTATTATTCTAGGAAGAATATGAATTAGCTAATTATTATTCTGGTAAATGAGTATAGCAACAAAAACTCTAATTGATCTATCTACAATCTATTTCTACCTTCTATTTTACTATATATAAAATGATATAATATATAACTATATAATAGATTTATGAAAGAAAAAGAAAACCTCCCAGATGTCCCTAAGGCTTGTTAGTACAGAGTAGCACAAGTTGTCTTAGGCAAAGTTGGTGATATCATGAAATGGAAATCAGTGTTGCAGAATGGTTCTAGAGATTTAAGTGGCATTATACAGGAAAGCCTGTGTGTCGGCCTGTGTCTCAGGAGGAATTTGTACTTCTGATTGCTTTGCTTTGTTACTTCCCTGTGGCCTCTCGAGAAGGTGGGTGATGACCTCACATTCTTCTACATCCTGGCTACTCACTTTTTCTTTCCCTTCAATCCTTGATTAAATCTTCTTGGCCCCCAGGAGTTCTTACTCCTTATACAGCAAGTCATGCACTTTGTCCTCTTAAGGAGTGAATTAATAAGCTTAACTCCCTCTTTGAAGAAGAATTTAGAATGCCTTTCTGGAGGAAATTAATATTCAATTACCAAGGCTGTCATTTCACCAAAGGGAAGAATAAAAGACGGCATAGCCACACTTGAGAATAATTGAAATCGAATTTCAGTTTGCATTATACTGTAATGACTCAGCCTTTCAGGGGAAAGTCTTCTGATTACTTTCTTATGAACAGGACTATACTTTTTTTCTCACTGTGAATTTGTAATAAAAGTTTAACATGTAACTCCGCAAGGATGTGGCCTGAGTGGTTCTTGCATGGAAGCCTAGATATAACTCTATCCATCTGTGAAATATATTGTTTAATTTCTTGGTATTAATTCATACAAGGGTAAATAACTATAATACACATCCAACTCAAATCGTTTACATGACATTCTATTCCCGATTACTGTGGGGATAGTAGCCGATGGATATAGGGGAAGAATTTCAGGCCAGTTCCTGAAGGAATCCCTTATCTTATGTGAGTTTGGTTTTTATCACTGGGTACAATAAACAGTCCTTGTTGCTTATCTACAGAATAAAAAAAATATTTTGTTGATGTTAAGAATCTAAATGCAAGGAGAAACTGTGGCGACGAGAAGAAGAAGTGAGCCAGAGAACACAACAGCATGTAAGGAGGATGAAATTAAAGGCGTGAAATGTAGATATAAATAAGTCCTGAAAAAGTTAATCATTGTTTGGGATTTGTAGTTTACATTTGTTTCTCTGAAAAATGTTAATTAACCAGTTAGCTTGCAGAAGCAATGAACTATTTTACATGGACTCTCTTATTCTTAATGAAAACACTATGAAATGGCCATGTACCTTTTACTGTGAGGAAACTGAGCTACAAGGAGTTGACTTGTAGCAGTAATGTCCTGCCCCTCTGCATACTGATAATGCAGCTTACCTGGGCTTCTGTTCATCTTACACATTACTTACGAGGTACTTACAGAAGACTTTAATTGCTTAACCTGATGGCTTTGTTCCTCCCAAATGTTTTTAAATTTTTAAACCAAAGTTGTAAGTTTATTCCAAATGTATTCAGATTTTGGTATGTTGGGTACACATTTAAAGAGTTTTCTGTTAGCTGTTAAGCAAACATTAATAAATGGTAATTAAGTTAAAACAGAATAATTTTTAAAAAAGTATCTAGGGTCAGTGAGATGGCTCCATAGGTAAATGGGCTACACATGCATAAAGATCTGAGTTTGAATCCAAGCACCCGTGTAAGAAACTAGACATGTCCTTGAAAGCACCTGTAACCCCAGTGCTGTGTGTATGTGTGTGTGTGTGTGTGTGTGTGTGTGTGTGTGTGTGTGTGTGTGT
>JADRCD010102051.1:0-29663 GCA_019843815.1 Montemys delectorum | reverse complement strand
GTGTGTGTGTGTGTGTGTGTGTGTGTGTGTGTGTGTGTGTGTGTGTGCAGGGTATGTTGGCAGGGAAAGAAAAGGTGTGGCTTGGTCTAGGTGGCTGCCAGCCTAGCTCCAGAATTCATGAGAGCCTCAAGGGAATGAGGACTGGATCCAGGACACACAATGAACCCTGGCTTCTGCATAGCCATGCACATCTGCACAGTTATGCACATCTGCACTCATACCTGCCCTCTCTCCACAAACCAACATGACCTCAGATATACAGTATTTTTACAGTCCAAGTAGAAAAGCACCAAGACATTCCTTTCTGTCCAATGAATTTTGTGGTAGAAAAAAACTGTTTGTTTTTGATAATTGCCTTGACCTACAAAGGGATCTGATTAATAAATGTGAAAATGGATACTTTCCATTCCCCTAGCCCCTGACAAGCATAGAAAAAGAAACTTGTTCCAGCCTTTTCCTGGAGTCCATCCCTCTTTTAAATTTCTCCATATTGAACAGACAAATACTCTGAGGCCAAAACATATTTGTCCTGTGTCATCAGTGCCTGGCAGTTATTGGCACAAACAGATGTTTGACATAACTTGAATGAATGTGTACATATGTACATGGAGGAATAAATACACCTCACTTCTGTGGCTCTACTAATTTTACAGCTGAATAAAGTAATTTTAAATAAAATTACCTCTTAAGAAATTTCTTAATAACTTTAAACTCTTAAACAGGAACCAATGTTTTAAAACATTTCCCGGCTATCCTTAAAGGACAGCATGCTGTTGGAAACAAAAGAGAGCTACAATAATACCTGAATAGGAATGTGAGGAGAGGGCAGAGGTGGCTGATTTCCTGACACACTGGCAGCAGTTCATGTGTGCTCTAAGACATCCACAGCTACAGTTATTACAAACATGCTATAGAAGATATCATCTCACCCACAACATCATTCAATAAAGTAAAGAAGAGATGAAACTGGGAATCCAGTGAGGGATGCAATCCATTGCTATGCCATTTGTACAAAATAATGTAGCAGTGTGAACCAGTAGTTCCACAAATTTGTTTCCCTTTGACTTTCTAGTTCACCACTAGAATCGCGTGTTTGAGAAGTAATAAGGATATATAAGATAGGTTATTGTAAAAGAGTGAGGAGGAAAACCTAAATACACCATGTGTATATCCTGTGCTACCTTGTAAGAGATGAAAGGGATAAAGAAATTATGTGTATCTGCATTTAGATACCAGTTTATAGGCTAACAATCCCAAGGTTATATGCATGCCTTGGTAGTAGGTGTTACCTGTGGGGTGGATCAGGTGAGAAATGAGCACAGACGAAATGATGATGATGAGAAACTTGTAAGCAGCTGCTCTGATCATATAAAGCTGAGTACAACATAGATGCTTTTACTGCTCTAAAAGCAAACTTGAAAATTTCCAGGAAGGACAAACATGTCGAGATGTTTGTTTAGAGCTATTAAATTAAGTAGATGTTTTGTGGGATATCTATTTTAATATTAGATCACTACACTGCAATGTTATTTACTAATTCTTGGAAACATCTCCAATATGGTGCTACACAGACATACTTTGATACTACCAGTGTATATAATGCTGTAAAATTATAAACATTTGGGAACATGTAAATCATATATTAATACAAATGGAGCAGCAGACTTAGGTGTATAATGGTCCATAAAGTAAGACATGACTTTGCAAAATAAATAAATAAATAAATAAATAAATAAATAATTTGCAAGCCATGCATGCTAGTTTACAATAAAAGGAGAGAAATCTAGAAGAGGATATATTAGTTGATGATAATCCTCCTCCAAAGGCAATGAAATGGTGTGTAAATTCTTCTCATGGATACTGTAAAGATAGGAACATAAACAAGAAGCAAGAACAGTGTAGCATTTGCTGAAGGCTCTAAATAGACCATTGCTTATACTAAGCATTGTGAGCAAACTCTCAGAGGTCCTGTGAACCCATTTATAGATGAAAACCTGAGGCACAGAAAGGTTAGCTTACTTAATGCATATGTTCATCTGGGGTTAGATAAAAAACTCCAGTCCGAGTCTCTCTCTATCCAACATGCATTCCTGGATCTCCATACTAAGTAACTCAATGAACACCATTGTGACTGGAAAAGAACCTTCCAACATTGTTTCTTTTTAAGTACAAATCTTTGCTACAGTTATCAGAGCGTATGTTTTGTGGGTTTGCTAATAATGTTCAAGCATCCCCTGATAGTAATATATCTTGCATATATGAATTATTTCTTTTTTTACAGTAGATAAAATATGTTAATTTGTGTAAATAGTCTTCGGGGTGCAGATGCTCACACTGAAAGCAGGCTTCTTTTAAAAACCATTGTCTTTCATTTGAAGCTTTTTTTATATGCATAGTTTATTTTTCTAATGCTGTCTGGATATAGGAATAATTTTAAGGAGGCATTTGTGGCTAAATGAAAGAAAAAAAAAAACCCTAGTTCTTGGCTTTAGTAAATATTAATGAGCTCATGGAAAATCTTGTTACAGCAGTGCAGCTCTCTTTTGAGAGTTTTCTGCCATCTTGGCCCTTTGTGGGCCTTGCGTCTTTGTTGCGGATTAGCATATTGGGTTGTATGTGCTATTCTGAGCCTCACTTCAGCTCCTTTGTGTGTGCTGACAGAAGGCTCACCTTGGTCTATTATCTGCAGAGTCTAGGCATCTTAATAATATATTGGATTTCGGCAAGATAAAAGCAAATCATTCAAAAGTAATTAATCTGACTCCTTCATTTCAAAGCTTCCCCACAAAATGGATGGTGTTCATTTTTGCTCATGTATATATTGCTGTAATTAACAAAGTAAAATCTGGCTTTTATTAATTTTCAAATGAGAAGTGGACAATTTGATTTGTTAATTTCAATATCCACCCACATATATACTGTAGCAAAGGTATAATTTGATTTAAACATTTTATTTTTATCCCAAAGATTATGGTCACGTATCCACATATTTTTTAAATTACTTTTATTTAAAATCAATTGCGTTGTTTTAATTGGCATTAAAACAATATAATAACTAAGAGGAGCTAATGTTGAAGTTATTACAACCTGAGTGATAATACCTTAAAATCTGCGTTCCCTTATAAATCATTAATTTAACTTGTTGCTGATGTCTTATACTATATGTAGTATCACAGTATAAAAATAAAACAGGAAAAATTCAATGGAAGAATGTAGGAATGTAGGAAGAATATATATACATATGAGATATATATGTATCGCAAAAGAACCAAACATATCAAATTAACACATGCATCATTTCTGTGTGTAAGGAAACTTTATATCCACTCCATTTTCCAGATATTGTCCTCTGTAAAGACTTGAAGTGTTTTAAGTGTTTTTATCTATTGTTATTCAGTGAATGCCATGGTTTACATCTCTAATTTTTTACATAGATAAACTTTTTTGTTTTTTGTTTTTGTTTGTTTGCTTTTTTTTTCTTTTTTGCCATGTAACTTACTTTAAGACAAGATTAATGGTAACTTAAAAGCTTAAAATGCTTTTTGCCATGGAATTGCCATTTCATATCCCTGGGACCCTGATAGGTTTTTGGTAGGTTTTCTAGAGAAAGGGATGCTCTGTAGAGAAGTTCCATGAAGGAATATCAGTGCCTAGAGATACCTTAGTAGACCATCAAGCTAACCTAGGCTGGAAGGACACCTCAGTCGACCCACTATACTGTAAAATGTAATGAATACTTTTCATTAAACACACTGAGCAATGACTGGTATCTCTACAGTAGACATGAAGTAGAGTACACTTACTTTCTCAGGCTTTAGGGGGTCACTACAGATGCAACCCTTCCGGTAGCAGTCAGAGGAAGCAGCAAGCTGATCACACTAGTGTGCTGGAAACTGGCGTAGAGACTTGGGGAGTGTTAGGAAAGCACCAAATGAGAACTGCATTGATTTGTACTCTTCAGCTTTATTCATCCAATTTCCCAATGAATCCCAAATTCAATTGAGGTTAGTAGTTCTGTAAAAGCTTTTATTATTTGACTATATTCTGAATAAAAGATGGTATGCACTTATTAATTAATAATGCTGGTATTTTAAGGGCCTACATGAGCATGGCAGGTGGTAGAGTAACTTATGCAGTCACTCACTCCCTTTAATGGCCTGGAATCTCAGGGCTTAGGGCAGGCCTACAATACTGAGAGCATGGTGAGGAACATTTCTTTAGATTTACTGTATATTGCAGGGGTGGGGGTGGAGTAGAGTGGGGCAGACAGATTCCGATGGCGAGCGCTTAGCAATGGCTATTAACATTAAGTCACCAGAAGTTGGCTCTTCTTTCTGGTTTACTTCATCAAATAGCCCCAGTATCTCTGCTTTTCAAATAGAGGACAGCAATTCTACCAACTCCTAGCATTGCTCAAAGAAGTTTTTGAGTTCATATGCAACATTTGGAAGACACGTGGCTTGATGACCATGATCAGTCAGTGTCTGGCCTGGGCCTGCCTTGATGTAGCAATGCTGTTGAATTATGCTGAAGATGGGTGACTTTCCTAGGGATATGGAGCCAGGTCTTTGAAATCATAGATTTACAAAAAAGGGAAACCATGGGCCCATTGTTCCATGACATATCCTGACAAATGTGGCAGTGCAGATGCTTTCCCTCCTTGCCTTTCTGATTTGTGTATCCATTTCGAAGGCAGAACAAGATCATATTTTGAAGATACCCTGACCAGATGACTGCCAATGGCTCTCCTAGCTCTCAAGTTACAGAATCGTGGCTATTCCTTTTGTATTAGGAAGATAATCTTAACATCCATGGAGGTCAACAAAGTTAACTGATTCCCTTGAGGATAGCGACAATGAGTGAGTTTACTTCACCAGGAGCTCAGTCAACTGAGATAACTGCTCAGGCTCTCCAGCTGCCCTCAGCTTCCCTCTGCCAGGAGCTGGCCTTCTCATCTAGCAAAAGCAGCTCCTGAGGCTTTTTCTGCTGGGACCACTCCTCTTGGCAGGATTACAGCTTTTCATGCCCAGGAGCCGACAAATGAGGGCCTAGAATGAAAATGGAATTTAAATACACTTGTTACTAAAATCCTAGTACATTTTAAGGGACTTTACATTTTGCTAAATAGTTTGAACTAAAAGGAAAAAAATGAATCTTAAAATATTGAAGGTTGAAACATTTCCATTTTCTCTGCTGTAATTTCTGTTAGGAAAAGTGTACATATACTGTCTGAAGTATAAGAATATAGTAGAAACTACATAGCCTTTCTATGTTTAATTATGCTGCATTCATACTTAATTATTTGGGAGACAACTAAATTGCTTATGGACTCATGCAAAATAATGAATCCGAATCTCCTATGTTGAACCTAGCTCGAGACCTTTGGGAAAAGTTTTCAAACCACCGAGACACCAGTGTTTTTCCATCACTAGTCTGAAAGAGTTAATGCATGTTCCAAAAAGCATCTAATGTACTGGCTAATGGTGTCTTTTCCTAGGAATGACTTGGCTTTCTTGAACAGCCCTTCATCTTTCTGCTTTTTGGTTAATTCAATTGAATTTTCATCCAATCTACATTGTTTCGTTCTAATTGCAGGCAACCCCTCATCTTACAAATGATTCTGTTCCAAAAACTCATTTGTGAGTTGGTTATTTAGAACTTAGAAGGTACTTTTCAATGGAAAAAAATAAGAGCTACAAATCTTGGGTGTGTTCCCAGAATAGCCCCCAGAAGCCAACTTAACCCATTACATCCCAGTGTGCATTTTGGTGTATTAGTTTCAAAAATCTTGAGGTGAGAGATCTTTGTCTCTTTGCCTTGAGTAGTCTATGGTTAAGAGGCAGGGGTAAAAAATAATCAGCATTTCTATTCTCTATGGCACATTACTCTCAAGAACAGCAGAAAATAATCACTTTCTTTCTCTCTTTTCTTTCTTTCTCTCATTCTTCCTTTTGTCTGCCTAGTTATCATCTATTTATCTATAATCTATGTATCCATCTATACTAATTCACTATATGTATTCACTACTTATATGTATTTGTATATCACCTATTTATCCATCTGTATTCATTAATATACATATCCTCTATCTATATCTATATCTATATCTATATCTATAGATGGGAGAGTGTTGGTATTGGCTCTTACATTATTAACTAAAAGAAACTCTTCACATTCTTCACAATCAACTTTTCAAAGTCTAGATCTCTAAAGAATCTATTCATCTTTCCTCTTTTGTTTGTGCTATTGTGTCACAGTGTTATTGTGAAGCAAGCACCAGTAAATGATATCTGTATTTCTCAAAGCATTTTTCTTTGACTTGATGACAATTTTCATGTAGTTCATAACACTTGAAAGTTAAAAATGTGACTTGTTACACTGGGTGATGGTAGGCAGTCTGGACTGTATAACTCAGATGTCAAAAACTGGGTAATGCAGACATATCCCTTAGTACCTCAACTTGAGCAAGTGCTGTCTAGAGCACCCATTTCTTCTTTCTCAATTCTGGGAAGATATGAATTTTACAAGTTAGAATCTCTGAAAGATGAGTGAGGAGAAAGAATGAGGGAAGGAGGAAACTGAGAGGAGGAAGAGCATAAGCAACTAGAAGCACAGTGCTTATCTTAGTCAGTGTTCTATTAATGTGAAGAGACACCACGATGGTGGCAACTCTTATAAAAGCCAGCATTCAGTTGAGGCCTTGCCTACAGTTTTAGAGGCTTAGTCCATTATTATCATTGTAGGGAGTATAGCAGCATATAGGCTAGTTCTAGAGCAGTAGCTGAGAGCTACATCCTGCTCCTCAGGTAGAGAGGGGGGGGAGGGAGAGGGAGAGGGAGAGGGAGAGAGAGAGTAGATGGGCTTGGCATGGGCTTTCAAAGCCCACACCCTGAGATATGCTTCCTTTATCAAGGCTACACCTACCTCAACAAAGCCACACCTCCAAGTCCTCCTAATCATTTCAAAACTGTTGGCTAATAATTCAAATATATGAGACTTTGGGAGCCACTCTTAGTCAAAGAACCATAGTAATGTTTTAAAATATTTATTTTTATTATTTTAATTATGTGTATATATCTGTGCAAAGGTTGTAAAGGGTATACACAGCAGATTCCTCTCCTCCTAGCTATAGGCAATTATGAGACACTGACATGAATGCTGGCAACTGAGCTATGGTCCTCTGCTAAGGCAGTATGTGCTCTTAAACACCAAAGCAGCTGTCTAGTTCAAGAACATATTAGCGGCAGAAAACATCAAAGGTTTATGTAGTATGTGATACTTCTTTGAAGTTGAAAAGATATCCTATACATGTATGAAATTAATAGAATACAACTGTAGATTTTTTTACACACTAAGTAATTTAGAAAATTATAGTAAAACATGAATTATAAATTATCTGTTCTTTTATTAAATAATAATTTTATTATAACAGTGTATCCTTCATTTAATATTTTCTAGGTATGCACTAATATATTCAAACATAAATATTAATTTATCACAAAAATAGTATATTCGGGAAAATTTTATTTTTGAAACACTGCAACTATTTGTAAATAAGTTTTAAAGTAAAACATGTATATATTCACAATAGCAAATGAAGGCAACAACTCTTTTGCCTCCTGTTATAAAAAATGGATTAAAATTTTTATATTCCAAAATTTAATTGAATATTATTTAGCTTTAATAAGGAAAGAAGTGCTATAGTATATTGCAATATGGATGACACTTGGAGATATTGTGCTAAATTAAAGAAGAGAGTGGCAAGTATATATAAATATTATATAATTCCTCTTGAAATATTGGAGTAGTCAAGTTAATAGGTACATAAAGTAGAATACCCATAACCAGAGGTTGTGTAGAAGACTAAAGACCAGTTGTTTAATGGAAAGTTTCAAATTTACATGGTAAAAACATTCTAGAAAGTGATCACAACAGGGTGAATGTCCCTGACTGTCCTGAGCTACACACCCTCAATGCTTAGTGGTAAATTTTATATCTGTGGTATTATGAAGATTTTTTTAGAAAAGAAACTTTCTAAGACTCTGAAAATTCCAATAGTTTTTGAAGATCCTCTGCCTCTTCACTTAGGCTTTGAACGAAAAGTTACTATGCATGTTTTCTTATATTGGAGAAAGTTATTTGCTTTTTAAAAAGCAATTTCGGGCATATTTAAGTTAGAAGTTGGTTATACTCTTTCAAATTTAGTTGGAACCATTATGCTTGTCTAAATATTAAGCCACATTTAATACAATCTTAAGCTTTAATAATTTACTAGAATAATAGATCAGAAGATTTTTATTTGCTGCTCCCAAAAGTTGGGCTATTCTAACCAATAATCATGTAATCATTTGAAATAATTATAATCTATCAAGACAATGAATGCATAGTATAAAGTCTTGCTTTAAAAGCTGTGCTTTATTTGTTGCATATTTGTTTAGAGGGAACCAAATGACAGTGAGTGGACTTGGTTTGTGGAGGGTGCCTCTGCTTTGATTGGTTTCTGTTTCAGTAACATGATATTTTCCTTGGGCATTATCTAATATGTACATTAGGTAAATGTGTTACTCTTGGTTCAAAATTCACTCTAACCTGAATCATTGTTCAAGTTATTCAGAAATGTCCATAACACATTACCTAATATCTGTATTGCCTGTCATATATTTTTTCTCACTTTGAATGTTTAATTCTTCCCTTTTAAAGCCTGCTCACTTAAATCTTTACCTCATACTCTGCCCCCCTTTCATCATCTATCAATCTATCATCTATGAATCTATATATCTATATGTGAATATATGTATGTATGTATGCATATATCTATGTCTGCCTATCTGTCTCTCTGTCTGTCTATCCATATAATCTATCATTTATTTATTTAATCTATCATTTACCTACCTACCTAATCCATCCATTGTGTCAAAACCAGTAAAAACTCTACATCTTTATCTACCAGTCAGGGTTTTGGATAAAATATCTATATCTGTTGTGTAGAAATTGTTGCATAATAATGACAAAACTTAGAGTGCAAACAATCTTGAAATTAAGGCCCAAGTTCTTTTATGTGTGAGTTTTATATAATGTGCTACATAACCTTTCTCCTGGGATCCCATGGCTATTACAGCATGTCTGTCTAATGTTGATAGCAGAAGGCCCATTATTGAGATGCTCACTGTCTTTATTCACCCTTAAAGGTATGATTTATTATATTATTTTACATTATATTACAGAAATGCAATTATTTCTTTGTTAACATCTACATAGATCCATCACAGTCTGGATACTTTGTAAATTCTATAGAACAGACCAGAAAAAAATATGCTTCTAAATTATTCTTATATCTTAGCCTCTGAGCTATTATTAATTATGGTGAAAAGATTATTAATATAAGTGTACTATGCAGTAGTTGTATCTGTGACAATTAGTGATTGATGCCAATTAGTAGCCACTTAAATTCAGTTGTACTCATTTGTGGGATGTGCTGTGTGTCCAGTGGTCATGAGAGTTTTTCTTCATTTCATAGTTATACACAGAGTTGTAATTAAAAATGCCATATAATGTAATAAATTTCAACTCTTAAAATGATTTCCCTAAGAAGACTCAGACCTAACACAAAACCATTGTGGAGAATATTTTCTTTAACTTACTGAAGAGTTGAAATTATAGAGCATTTATTGTTTTAGTATCTACAAACTTTTACACGAGAGGAATTTTCCCATTAAATGACTTTTTTTCCTTGAGGAATGTCACGAGTAGAGTTGACTACCATGAGTTTCTAGGTCGTAGCATCTATATAACTGAACATTCCCACTAAAGTTTCTTGCACTTTAATTTTTGTCTAGAGATGTTTTTAGGCTCAGTCCTTTTAAAAAGTGCCATTTAAAAGGAGCTTATAGTCCACGAAATATATACTAGCATTTCTGAAGTATCTTGGCATATAT
The DNA here is from genome assembly GCA_019843815.1 of Montemys delectorum. NCBI lineage: Eukaryota > Metazoa > Chordata > Mammalia > Rodentia > Muridae > Montemys > Montemys delectorum. Next base: position 19,728 of record JADRCD010102051.1, on the reverse strand, counting down.
CTGGTCAGCAAACACAGCGTAGTTGCTATCCTGGTGTGATTGACAGCTCTAGCATTCATCTTTCTATTTTTCTCTAAGGCCACCCTTTCAAAATTAGGGCATGTGGAGAATCCAGAGTAATGTGCTTTGGATCTGAAGTTTTATCTGATTTGGAGAATTTACTTTCTCCTCTCGACTTGTCCACTTGGCCCTGGGCTGTTTCAGATTGTTAGCTCAGCTTTGTGTGTCATTACCGCTCCAGATTTCGATCATTTAAGGTGAGATCATTTTAGCCATGTCATTACTACTTCAGCTTTGGGCCATTTCTGATGAAGTCATTTCGGCTACATTCTCACTAGAGTGAGAATCATCCCTCTCTGGGGTGCTTGGGTGAGGTCACCCATTCGTGCACATTTCGAGACTGTCATATATACTGTTTAAGAATGATGCAGGCACCTAACAGCTTCTCATAGATGTGTTCCTTACTCATTGGTTAAAGGATTGAGAGTTACAGTCTTTAGGGGCATCATCTATGCACAGAGTTTGGATTAATGAAGCCTAGTAATTCTCTTTACTAGGAAAGATAATGTTGATTTTAGAGTGAACTCTTTGATTTACTTTGAAGGAGCTATAAGTTAGTATAAAGTGTGCAGTATGAAGTACTGAAGTGAGTCAACCTCAAAAATTAAAAACTGTGGTGCTGTGATCAGAGTGTTTATTATCTTTGGTCCCTTTCTATACATGTTTAATTTGGGGGACAAAGGTGAATCTAAGACTCTCATAGGCATAAATTAATAGAAGATAAATGTGCTATTGATAGGAAGAACTTCAAAACCCCAATATTGCCGCTGTTCTATGCATGCTCTAAGGGCTTTATGTGATCTTGTAGAACTGAGGATCCTTTGTCAATTAAAAATGACCTCCTAAGACTTACTTTAGTCATTCAGGAATGCTAAATTTCGTTAATTTTGTTTCTTTTTATTTAGTGACATTAACCTCACCACTCTCATACATCTTTTTATTTTCATGATGGCTTTACGCTCAAGAATCAAATATTTTATTTTATCAGGACTTTTGTAACTCTATACGGTCTGGCCTTAGAAGTGGCTGAGTTATTACCTACAATTCATTCTACTGTTCACCAAACTCCAGCCATGTGGATTAAACCATTGTTAAGAGAAATCAAGCTTCTTTTGTACTCTACATTTTGCATTTTGTTCTTTTTTTTTTTTCCTGGTTCACGTTTTACACACTGACTGCTACTTCTGGTGTGAGCATTAAGTTTATCCTTTTATCAGATTGGCCTTGTTTCTGACCACTTACTTGAATTTCAACATCCCGTCTTCCTAGCATCAGTTTATTGCCCTTTTGCATTTGATTGTCTGTGGGTTTTAAGAATGTGCCTGCCTCCTGCTGGGTTGCATGCTTCAGTACACTAGGACCCAACCTATCCTGGTTGATTATATTGCTCATTCCATGATGCTTGACGTATAGCAGGCTACCAGATTGTAATGAGTGAATTTTCATTATAAATTAACATCTTATTAAGGCCCTTTCTGCCTAGTGACTGACTTATTTTCTTCTAATCTATCTCTGATTTGACTTTAGCCCACATTCCCTGGTTTATTTTTAAAAATTAAAAAGTATAAAGCCAAAAAGATCTTATTAAATTCTGAATCTTGGCAAACAGTGTTATTTCAAAAACTGAGATTGTTACAGCCAGAGGCCCAGGGTGATGGTTGTCAGGTGGTGCTCGTTGAGAAGGCTGTGACTTTCAACTATACAGTTTCTACCCTCAGATCTGTAAAAACCCCACAAGTTGACAGGCTAACATGAATGTAGGAAAATTTCATAATGTATACTAGATACTGAGCTATAGGCAGTCAGTGGCTCCTTAGGAAGCTGTTTTAGTTCATGAATGGGACCTCAACCCCGAGTGGTTACCCTGAAACAAATACATCTACAGGCATACATGTATATGTTTGGATGAACACATGTACACAATACATAGTATATATAGTATACACAATGTACATACATATATTGCATATATGTGTATATATATTACATATATGTATATTATATATATATATGGTATATTTGTAAATAGTAATTATAGAAAAAGGGACTATATACTTGTGAATAGGGATGGTAGGGACATGGGAGGAGATGGAGACAGAAGAGACAGAGTAGAAATCATACCAATACAGTATACCCATTAACTCCCTAAAAGTAAAGAAAGTAGCTTAGAAAATGAGTAAAAGACTTCAAACGGAAAACCTTTCAGTGAGAGCCCCTTAAGACCTTACTTGAGTATATTTCAAGTCTCTAGACCACATTGGAAACCAAACAAGAAAAGCAGTGCTCCAAAATGTGAAGTTCAAAGCTATTTCCCTGGCATGTGCACTGGTATTAGGTGATTGCCTCCCATTAACTCCAGAAGTTCACTAAGTATGAATTAAGACAACAATGTTACTTCTTTCTACTCAATATGATGATTAAATGAATAGCTATAAACAACTGCTACCAGATTTTTTTTTAAAGGAAAAATGTAAGCAGGATTAATTTTATTTTTTGGTGTCCCTATTGCTCTGTTTCTACGATTTGTTTGTTTGTTTGTTTTTGATCTACTGAGCACACATTCTTTTGGATTCATATAGTTTTGCCTCTTTATACCTGTTTATAATCTTGATACCTATTTCAGTGTAAACTAACACCAGCTATAATAGAAAGCAAAACTGACATGCACCAGCTGTCCAATGGCAACGTTGTACACAGAATGCCTCAGCAGTTATGAAGGCCAGCGGTGCTCCATTCCTCTGACCACACTAGGAGCTCAGTTATGCTGGGACTGAACATTTATGAAAATTTGACTTATATTAGTCTACATTTATAGATTTGGGTGAGTTCCATTGGTGGTAGTTTTTTTCTTTTGGATGCTGAGAATCTTGACATTGTTTTGTCCATCTTTAGGCTTATGTACAGAATTCTAAGAACCAAATCTGGGGATCACATTTAGGGTACTAGCACTCCATATCATGTGCCTTTAGATGAACCAGCTTACTTTCTCTCTTCTTCTTGTTCACATTTAATTCATATATCTCACCTAATTACATACTTTCTGTCAAGCTGAGTTTGAGTCCTTCTTTTTGGTATAGCAGGTTTTTAATCCATTAACTACTGAATAGATTTTATGCAACATTGAGATTTTCAAGTCATCAGCCCAACAGGGAATTTCGAAACATTTCTGATACGCTATTGGGTTCATCAAAACTAGTCTTTTGGTAAGGTCTTGCAATCTTAATATGTATCTTATAATTGTGTTAATTTTCAGAAACAATTTCAATAGCATAGCAAATCTCTAATTTTAAAGATGAGGTAAGAGTGTTTAAGAGTGTAGCTAATCTTCTACAAAATTTAATAATTCAGGAAAAATATTTAATGGCAAATATTCATGCCTTTATTTTTACAACAGTATTAAATTGCTTTATAGTCATATCTATTAGTTTCCAACATCCAACAGGATTGTTTTACAGAAGTGTTTTATAGATTCCTTATCTGTGGGCTGGAGAGAAGGCTCTGTGACTAAGAGCACTAGCAGTTCTTTTAGGAGCCTCAGGTTCGTTTTCTGGCATCCACATGGCAGCTCACAGCTGTCTGTACATTTAGCTTTGGAGGATCTGATACCGTCCCACAGACATACACATGCATACAAAATACCAGTGCACATAAAATAAAAATAAAATTATATTTAAAAGTTTGTAAAAAAATAAATTAGTCATCTAGAGAGTTGAACTCATTTTTATAAACATTCGGGTTTCTATATGGTGGCTAGGCTTTGGTTAGCCTTCAAAATCTGGTATTCCTCTAATGTAGATAACATAATGGTCAGGAACTGCAGAAAATAGGATGTTATATATTTAAAAAAAAACCTTAAGTAATAAAGCTACATAGTTATACATTCTTCTTATTAGTATGACAGTTATGATGGGCACTCTTGTTTATTAATGGATACCAAATTACTTATCAGTGTTCAAATTTGATAAGTAATGGGAAGATCAAAAGACAAAGTAGATTGCTGCTATTGGGTTAAATAAACAAGGACTGAGACACAAGGGTCAGTCTGATTTTTGTACCCACTGCAGATGTGAGAAAACTGTTAAGAGGTGGCTGTAAATGAACTGTACAATATTGAAATTATGGCGGATGGGGTAGTTTCAGGTAGTTCGCATGACTCATAGGAGAGGCAGATATAAAGAAGTATGGGATCTCACAGTATTGGGCAAAGTGGAAGTATCATGGGATCATAAAATATCATAATATCTTTGCTTCAAATCATTAACAAGTAATCTCTGACCCTGATTGGGCAATAATTTTGGAATTTTAGCTCTAACTTTCTCTGGGATATGTGATACTATAAGCAAAGCTTTCAGTATAAATGTGAAACGTTGAGCTTGACCCTACACAAAGTAAAGAACAACCAAGAGCTTTTACTATTTTCTGGCATTTAACATATCTTTCAATGGAAAACATTTGTATTCACTCACTGCTTAACATAGTCCTCTAAATCATGATTTTAAATGAAAACTGAAGTGCAAACTGGTATTCCCTGGTCCGTCTGCTTCAGGTTAAAGTCAGTGTAGTTGGTTCTTTTGTCCGTGGCCTCCTCCCTGTACTGAGCATTCTTTTACCACCTGGAAGTGAACACCCACCCTTCATTTGTTTCTTCCTCCTCTCAATGTTTAGAGTATTTCCTCTCCCATTTACCACCCAGCAACAGAAACTTCGAACTCTTCACTGTTGAAAGTTTAGCTTTCTCTCTTCTACTCCATGAAAATGTTGCTATGTGATGAGGGAACTCCCTTTCCTCCAGAATGCCAGTCTGTTTTCATATTTTGTTGGATTCCTTTGCGGTGTAGAAGCTGTTAGCTGCTCTTCTTGCATCTCTTCCTCCTTGTTTCCCAGACACTGCCTCATCTGGCTGCTTGATCTATTGAAATCCTATGCCTGAGTCGTCCATCCAGATATCTTCCCCTCACAAAGGCATTGTCTGATGTTTCCGAGCTGCTCCAAGAACCATTGGTCTTTAATTCTTGTGGAAAGCCTGTTCACTTCCTTTAACATAGAACTATTTGGGTACTTTCAAGAAGCCTGTGAACGTGATCCTAGAGAATAGGAAATCCTTACACATCTGCAAAAGACTTTCAGAGAGCAATTTCTCAGCAAGCACTTGCTGAAGCCTGGCTCTTGTCTTAGATGCAGTTTATTAAACAGTTCCATGCTGTATACCATCAGCATTTGAGCAATCCTTTCTGTGTCTAAGGTAAGGAGGCTGGCAAGTGTATCCTTGCTAGCATCTTATGCTGGCGATAGTGCTGCAGTTGGGGAGGGTTCCTGAAGTGGAAACGTAAGGGTTCTTTGGGAAATTGGTTGGATGATGTTTTGCTGGGGCAAACATGTGAAAGAATGTTCCGTTAAAGTGAACATGGGTGTGAAAGACTAAGATAAAGGTTTAAAGAAATGTTTCACTGAAGCAGACATGGGACAGAGGGTGTTCTGCTAAAGCAGGCATGTGAAAGGACATATGATGAAGGGTTCTTTGCTAATGATATACTTGTATTGGTCAGCCTTATATTGAGTAGCTGAGCTGCATTTGTTGTGACGCCATAGAGAGAAAAGTACCAAAAACGCCTTCTAGTGGTGTTCTGCAGTTTGTTGCCACTTCCAAGGACTCGAGCTGATTGGATGCATGTGGTGATACAAGACCTGTGCTGAGGCAAGAGCCATTCTGAGGCAAGGCATGTGGAGGACACATGTGATTTTTTGGAGGGTATAAATAGGACTCTAGGGAGTGACAGAGACAGCGCTTGGCTTGCCCGTACAGTGAGCTGTGCAATGCTTGTGGGTCTCGAGTCTCCGCTACTCTTTGCCTTCCTGAGAGAGGCATAGCTGAGAACGTCTCCTGGTGTTCCTGCTGATCCCTCTTGCTGACTCAAGCTGAGGCTGAGACCTGGCTGTCTCTGCTAGGTGGTGTCACCACTGTTGCTCACCCGACTCTACTGAACTGGGCTGCTGGTGTATCCATGAGGTGTTTGTGAGTGGATAGAGCTGCTGCTGCTGCCTGCTAACCTGTGAACTGAATTGCCAACTTTCAGACAACACAGATGGGAGTTGCTCCAAAGAACCTTTCTAAACAAGTGGACTCCCCCACCCCATATCCTTTCTTTTCTACTACCTCTGGTGGGTGGTGGGCTAAAGGGAGGTTAAAGCATTTAAGAACCATCATTAAAGATAGAATTTGAAAAAAAAAATTAAAGTTACAGGTTCAGAATCCCATACACATTTATTTCAGTGCACTCACTGCCCCTGTCAAAGAGCAGTTCTTCCTTATATTCTCTGTGATTTGTCCCTTTGGTCCTCATTATGAAACAGCTTTTGAGATCACTATACTAAAAACCACACTCCAGAGAAACCCATTCTCTAGTCTTTGTATTCTTTATTAGTATGCTTTTTAAATGACTGCCATTTTGGTTCACTGATCTAAAATGCAACTTCCATTTGATAGAGTTGTGGATGTTTTATTTGTTGTTGTTTTGTTTTGTTTTTGTGTTTGTTTGCTTGCTTTTTACTGTATTATTTATTCTTGGGTCTGAGGTACCCATTTGTGATCTTTATGCCCAAAGCTAGAAGTCCTTCCTTGGTTATTTACAAGCAGTCAAGCTACTGTGTATTGAAGGTAATTTTGTCAACAATGAAGATAAATCATCAAATACCCCAGTATTTTCTCACTAGGAAATTGCTTTGCCTGGATCACTACTATATTAACACATTTTTTTTTCATAACAAGTAGCTCCACAAGACATCCCTCCATGTGCCTTATGTCGTTCAGTGTCACACGAGGTCTGTTATTTCTCTTTGCAGTATCTGAGCTAATTCATGTAGACTCACACTGATGAGGCTGTTAAGTTTCTTACCATCACCAAGAAAGATTGACAGTCACTTTCATTCCTCCCAGGGCCTGTGTTATACTTTGAGCACAACCCCCACTTAGTCTGTCATGTAGCATGCTAGGAATTCCTTCATCTTGAACTATCTCAAGTGTCTGTACAAGCTTACAAGACAGTCACCTGGGGGTGGGGAGGGTCACAGTGTTTCCTCACAGCGTGACAGCTTCTTTCTCCTTTACTCATTTAACATCAGTAAGTGCTGGTAGCATTGATTTGAATTTACAGAGTGGTTTTTAAAAAAACAGCAAATCAAGAACAAACAGAAAACCTGACAATATGTAGTCTTTTTTGATCTCTTGATCATAGACTGGAATTTTATTCATTCATTCATTTACTACTTATTTCTTAGGTGTCTACTCCAAGTAAGATCTACAGTAGTCTCTAGACGTACCTTGCCCATGTCAATATGTAACTTGGCCTATTAAATATCAGATAAGCAAACACAGCCCAGAAACATGTCAGAATTGATGTAATAGTGCCGAGCTGAAAGTGCAGAGAGTGAGGGAAAGGAGTTGCAGAGTATGTTTAGCAGAGACTGATCATGGAAAATGATAGTAAGAAATGATAAAACCACAAGGAGAAAGATGTGTAGGAGAGCTTTGCATTATTCATTTACCTTATCTGTAATTTCAAAATTATCAGACAGAGGCAGCATGCACAGAGCCTGCATGGATTTGTACCAGGACCTCTGCATGTATATTATAGCTTCCAGTTCAGTGTTGTTAAATGGGATTGATTCCTAAATGTGCAAACTGGTAGTTCTCTGACTCTTGTTCCTTCTCTTCAGATCTTTCCCTTCTGTCTTGTCTACTTCAATGTGCTAATTTTTGTTTTTATATTATTATATTTTATTTTATTAAAATTTTTTTTCTTTCAAAAATCTTAATTGAAATTCACTAGATCAATGTAGGTATAGCTGGGGAAAAGTTACTCAATCTATGTACAAAAGTCTTTGCTAGTTGTTCAGCATTGCCCGAGCTTCAGGGTAGCAGGGAACAACATGAAGAGTGTTGTGTATGTAGGTGACCTCATAAACAAGGGATTTCAGTTCTTAAAAGGAACAAAGAGGTTTAATTAAGGATATAGAATGATGGACTTTCTGGGGAGACGGCTCAGTGGTTAAGAGCATGGTTCAGTGGTTAGGAATGTGTTTGCTCTTGCAGACAAACTGAGATTGGTTTTCTGCACCCAAATCAGGCTGTTCAGAATCACCTGCAGCTCCAATTCTAGGGTATGTGATGTACATTTTGGTGAGTTGAACTTATGTCTGTGATACACATATGTAGAGAAATTTTAATCCAGCAACATGGCTGCTGTGGTAAGATATCACATCCAAAGAACAATGTCTATAAGATCCAGGTAGAATAGAGACATGCCTTTAATCCCTTTGTTTAAAATCCAGACATACCTTTAATCAATATAGAGAAGGTTATTTGCTAGAAGGAAGCAGCCATGTTTGAAAGTGACATCTAATTGATAGGTAAACAAAGTGACAAATCAGAGAAAGATTTGACAGAGTGAGTTAGGAGAGAGAGGAGGCAGTTTTACCAGGACAGTTTTACAGAGACAGGTTGTAGGAGAAGACAGAACAAACCAGAGAATGAGGAGCCGGAGTTATTTTGAGGCCAAGTATAGCAATTCAGTGAGAAGATGAGAAAAGCCAGATTGAATCAGACAGCTTGGAGAAGAGTTTGACGCAGAACATCTGAGTTGAAACACCCAGCCAGAGTTCAGAAAGAACTAGAAAATGGAAGCTTATTCAACAGCAAGCCTCCAAGATGACAATTACATCTGGTGAATAAAAGTTATTTTTACACACAAACACTTATACATACACATTTAAAATAATAAATCTATTTTTTAAGAAGCTTTCTACAGCTTTGTGAAAAGAGGCAATAAGTAGAGAAGGCATAAGAGGGACCAGGCTAGAGGTGATGAAAATATCAAGTGACGAGAAATACCACAGTGACAAAGTGAGTAAATTCCCAAGAGACTGAGCAGACATGATGATCATGGTGGAATCTCTGATGCTTTTGGAGACTAAGGAGATAATCAAGTAAGGATTGATATTACTAATCTTGTTATCAGAAGTTCATTGTTTGTTCACTAAAAATTAGCCATACCTGTGAAGGAGTCTGTTTCAATCTCTGTGTCATTCATGTATTTTTTTGACCATTCAAGTTCCACTTTTTTTTGACCATCCAAGTTCTACATGGATATTTTAATTTTATTTTTGATATTCTAATATGCATGCTATGAAAATAGTTGACCTTCTCTACTGTCTGTCTTTTGGACTATTCCAGTGAGAAACAGTATGTTGTGTCATTTTCCTTAAAACAATTGGTAAGAATGTGGTGACAAATAGTTATTAATATAACCCCCCTACCTCTCCTACCAATATACCACATGAAACTAAACACAGTGACTACTACCCAGGTTCTTAGGTGTGGTTTTATAATTGCTGAATTTGGACTTGAAAGGAAACATGAAGGTACAAAAATCTACAGATATTTGCAAATGTGTCCATCTCCATAAGGAAGACTGGGTCTTAGAGCTTCAGTCAAATTTAGATTTCCTTGTAATCTAGGTATACGTGCATGTATGTGTGTGTGTGTGTGTGTGTGTGTGTGTGTGTCTGTGTTTGTATGTCTCTCTCTCTCTCTCTCTCTCTCTGTGTGTGTGTGTGTGTGTGTGTGTGTGTGTGTGTGAGAGAGAGAGAGAGAGAGGATATCAAAATAGAATATTTCATAATCAAGGGTAGGCTCTGCCTTACCCAGTAGATACTGTAGTTCTTGGCAGAGCTTCCAGGAGCATGTGCTATGATGGTGACAGTGAACTGGATTTTGAAATAGAAAAAGGCTGTTCTTAAAGTTGAGCCAGGCCCTGTGCCCCCAGAGAAGACATCGAGACTTAGGCAGTTCTTTTTGCTCTGTTCATATCAAAGAGCAAAGATAGTCCTTATGCACAGCTCCACTCTCTAGGGCTTCAGTCACCAAAGCCAACATGGAGGATGAGAGTATAGCACAGGACATGCCTGGAGACAGAAAGGAAGACCACACTACTGACTTTGATAAAAGCCGTTAGCATTACCCTGTTTTATTAGTTACTGCTGTTAGTCTTTTACTGGTCAAATTTATACATTGAACTTTATCCTAGTAAAATTATATAAAATGGCTGGAAATCACCAGTCTGAAAATGTGAAGTCTAAAAATGCTTTGAAATACTAAGCTTTCTGATTTATAGCACAATATTTAAGAATGTCTAGATTTTGGAGCTTTTATGTTTAACTGCTAAGAATTTGCAAATATATTCAAATCCCCAAGATTCCAGCATCTATAAAACTTCTGGTCCCAAATATTGTATATAAATGGAAGTTGAGAGATTGTATTTTGTATATGTGTATGTGTATGTATATGTGTATGTGTATGTATATGTGTATGTGTATGTATATGTATATGTATATCACACACACACACACACATACACACACACTATACTTGATATCAGGCATCTACTTAGTATCTTGAGGCAGAACCCTTACAGATGAAGGAGGTACTGCAGAGATCAAATATACAAATGTTTTATGCTTTGTAAAAACCAGTAACATGCATATTACAAAATGTAGCTTGCACTCTAAACAGTTAGATCAACAATTCCTTGCCTTTCATTCCCATTCTCAGTTATTTTCTCTTTCTGTATGTCTGAAATAGTCTTCAAATAAGGAACTGGTTAAAAGTCCCCTTCCCCGTGTTCTTGGAAGTTACCCTCCTTCTAGGATTTTCTAGTACATTTGTTCCACAAACATTATGAAGTGATCCATCAGTTAATTGGTGAACCATTGACCATGACTGACTGCGTTGACAATGTGTCACTAGCCTTAAATTTATGCTAGACAGTATCTCATAAGAGTTTGGAAGAGAATTACTTGTAATAGTGAAAGTGGAAAGATTCATGTCTTTTCTTGAGAACTGGGGAATAAAATATTAAGAGTTGGAAGAGATCTTAGACATCATTATGATATTTTTTTAATCTTATAAGTCTAAGAAATTTATTTACAACTAAAATCTTAAAACAGGTGCATGTACATAAATAGAATTTTTTTCCAGATGAATTTGGTTGGAAGACTATATCTGTGAAAGAATTCCCATCACTCTTCCAAGTCATTACTGTGTGGGATCTTGAGAACCCTGGGTACTTTAAAGTGTACTTTGAAAACCTCCAATCTGTTGTGCCACAGATGTTAAATTCATTAGATTGTTGGACAGTAAATTTAGAGACTATTCCTTGGTCTTACATTGCCTCTTCAAATGTACATTAGATTCAAGACCATGTGTTTCATACCTTCTTCAGCATTGTTCTTGCATTTTTGTTTTATTATAATAAATTATTTCTGGATATCTTAGAAAATATATTTATGGTTAATGAGATATAAGCTATGGGTGTTTACAATGAAGAGGATGATGATGATGATGATGATGATGATGATGATGATGATGATGATGATAGTTTTATTCCTCATGAATAGTTAACTGGTAGAGTGTTGACTCTTAGGCAGTGAGTATCTGATCACCTCCCACAATACTCTGTTAGAAGAACGTTCCTAAGTTACTTAGCTAGTTAGGCATGACCCTTCTCTCTATCACTGTTTCTATCTGTTGTACAGTTAATATTCTTGGCTAAAAAGAAAGAGAAAGTGATAGTCTGGGGACATCAGGTAAGTGGACACTTTGTAATCACATTGAACTTTCCTTTTAATACTTGGCAGTGTTCACTTGTCTATGTCTTCAGGAGGAAAAAATCAATTAGAGATCAGTGGAGATCCTTCACCATCAGGAATAGGAAGCCTCCAAAGACGCAGTAAGGTTAGATTCTGAGGACAATACCTGCTTCTTACTGAAGCATATCTGAAGTTCAATAGATACAGAGAGGAAAAAGAATGCAGTGGTTTGATTTGCTATTGATAATTCATATTCAAAATGACTGCACTCCAAAGACCTGTAGTAACATGGATTAAATTAGTTCTACTGTCATGAAGAACTTGTTCTTTTATTGAACAGCATGTTTGTTCTCACTCCTGAGAAAGGGAGACACAGAGACATACAAAGGAATATAGGATCCTTTTCTTTTCTCTTTGGTTGTTTCACATTCAAAACAAGCTTAGATCTGTTAAGGATGTATACATAAAGAATTCTGGCCACACTAACTGTACTTATCAAATGTTTTTCACTAAGTCAGTTGTATAGGCAGGGAATAGGAATTAGGAATTGCCCAGCATCACACTTGGCATGACAATATCATTTCCATTGTTACTGTTTTAAGGTATAATATTAGTTACAACAAACTCTACATAAGAAACAGATTATGAAGAACTAGAGAACTTGAGTAATTCAAGGGATGAAGCAATGTCCCAATAGACCTTTAGTTCCAAATCTTGGCAGATGCGAGATCCTGAGTATCAATTTGCCTGAAGAAAATATGTATAAGGAGCACGTGACTCTCTGATATCACCATTTATGACCCTGTTCCTCATAACCTGTTCATTTTAACCAACCCTTAATTTCTTCTTTGGTGAAATATGGGCTAAGTACTCCTACCTGAATGTGGTGGTTTGGGCTGAACCATTCTTTTCAGGAAAGAAATAACCAGATCAGGTATCTAGAAGAAGTGGTCCAATGTAGCAAACCTGCCACCAGGTTGCTGGCTGGTCACCTTGAGGACTGATGTCATATCTGACTCTCAGTGTGGATCTCTGCTATTGGCAGAACTGGCATTTAGTAGCAGCTGTAGTCAGGTCAGCCTTGGTGAGTGGAAGTCTTTGTTGTTGAGCCCATGCATAACCCCCAACTCTGCCACCATGATCAGGGCAACATTTATAAAATAAAACCTTTAATTGGGGCTGGCTTACAGTTTCAGAGGTTCTGTCCATTATCATCATGGTGGAAAGCATGGCAGCATGCATGCAGATATGATGCTGGGGTTCTACATCTGAAGGTAGCCAGGAAGTGTCCTCTCCACACTGGAGCTTGAGCACTAGGAGACCTCATAGCCCACCTACATAGTGGTACACTTCCTCCTACAAGGCCACACCTATTCCAACAAGGCAGCATCTCCTAATAGTGCCATTTCCACTTCCCACAAGCCAAGCATGTTGAAACCACCACACTGAAACTCCTATAGATGTTAAAAATCTAATGGGGTTGTATGTATGAACATTTCCTCTCTATTTTGGAGATTGATAATAGATTTATTTTCCTGTTTTCAGATGTACCATGAAAAATCCTAATTCATAGACAGATGTAGACCTTTCTTCTTTATGAGAAAAAATTATTGGATATGTTACCAGAAAAGCAACATCAATACCAGAAAATTCTAGTCCTTGTAACTTTGAACTTAAAGAGCACTTAGAACTTCACTAAATAAATAGAAAAAGGTGAGTCAGTCCCCTAGAGATTTTGAAATTCAAGAATAGAAGGGTGTTTTGTGTTTGACTAGAACAAGTAAACACATCTTAAGACCTTGTTGATCATTTACTGTTAGTAATGAGTTCTTAAGATGCCATTTAAAAAAAGCTTCAAGAGCATGGAACAGAGACGACTCCTTTGAGAGAACTATTAAGCTTTTAAAAGGCTGCTTCCTTCCATCACAAAATTTTCCCCTTTATGCAGCTGCAAGGGTGAAAATCTGCTCCTGGGATCCTCATCCTTCGTGGAGTACAAATGTTGCATGGGCTTGGTTGGCTAGGGAGCCTCAGTTTTCTTTGAGTTCCTTGGTACATAGAGGTGGCTCCTGTGGACTATTTTCTTATTTCTCTCTTCAGTCTTGGCAGGAAGAAAAATTTACACCCCACTTATTTACTTTTGGCAAAACAATTCCAATTTTAACACCTATTTGAAAGTGTAAAAACATTTTTCTGTTGCTGGGGGATGAATTATTCATATAATTTTCTTGCTTTAAACCAGGATAATGATGCACCACTCTTTAAATACCTGTCAGCCTTCCAGGTTAACTCTTCTGCCCCATGTGTACCCAGGCTAGTCATTTGTCTAGTTTGAATCTGTCAAAATGCATACCAGTGGGTCCCAGCTCCCTTTGACTCCTTACTTAGCTTCAAAATGTTGGTCTCACTGTGGTAGAACAACCACTCATAAACACATGGTTTTGAAGTCAACTTCAAGAGCCCATAAGAGAAGTATTTAAGAAATAAGACACAGTCCAGTGTTGTTTGTTTGTTTGTTTGTTTTAGTATAACTATGTCATGTGTCAAAAGGCAAAAATTATCTTTTTAGAAGATAAGTTGGGTATATGTAAGTATGTGTGTGTATGTATGTCCATGTGTGTATATATTGTACAGTGTGTATGTTGTATATAATATGCATATTTGTAATAAAAATAACTCATAAATATCTTTAACTTGATGTAATAAATGACTGACATGAAAATTATTTCAGAGTACTAATTAAAATAACAATTATATGCAATATGAATATAGTCAAATTTAGGTATTCAAATAAGTAGTATTTATATAAGTAGTTGAAATGCAAAGAAAATTATATAAAAGAGCACAATCCTATACAGATGGTGTGGAGAAAGCAAGACATTGCACTGCTTTGCCTATCTCAGAGTTCAGCTTTTAGCTTCTAAGAACCACACCAGCTTTTCTGGCTCTCTGGCTTATAGACCATACACCAGGGGGCATCTCAATTTCCATGATTATGTGATCAATTCCTTATTTTTCTCCTCTGGAGAATCCTGACTTGCATAAATTTGATGAATAAAATAATAGTCATTTCCACTGAAAGACAAATTCAAGCACCCCACCAGACTATTGTGTCTCCAAGTATTAAGAAGGTGATATTTTTAAAATAAAAGAACAAAAATCATTTGAGAGTCAAAAAGCAGAAGCATCTCTACTGCTCTACAAATGAGCTAGGCATTTGAGTCATAAAGTGTATGTTGGATCTCTACTTGCTATGAGCCATGTTTACCCTGCTACCCATCATTGTTAGATTGATGGAGTAACTTGGGGACTTATTGATAAGCCTATTGCCTAGAGCTCATAGACTACCAGAGGTCAATCAGCCAACACACACATCCAAAGGCCTTCTAGACTACCCAACTAGAGGAATACAATAAAATCTCCCTCAGAGCACCAGCCATCCATTGATACATCCTCAGCATGGCCAACCTGGTTTTCCGTGTCCTAATAGGCAGCAACAGTGTCTCCAGACAATTGTTATTGTGTTTGAAAGAATCTGTTTGGATGCTCCTTGGCCTGTAAAGGGGGCCTGTTTATTGTAAAGATATGAGTGTGTTGACTGTAGCTCTGGTATGGAGCAGTCTCATTCTCCTAGGATCAGCCATATGCTCATGTTCTTTACAGTGTGACTCTGACACTTTTTGAGATCAAAGCTTGCACTGCAACTTCAGCTGTTTGGGAGATGCTGGTGTGTTCAAATATATACTAAATAGTACCTTTAGAAATGAATTGTCTTCTGGCTGGTTTATTTGGTTCTTGGTGTCTTCTGTGAGAATACACCATGGTTAAGATAGCAGCTGAGGATCATGAGCCAGCTGTAAGGAGAGTTTGGTGGAATATCCAGTGTCCAATACTCAGTTTTGCAATGTTAAGTTCTTCCTTCAATGCAGTGTGCACATAATAGCATATAATGGGTTGAAGAGGGGAATGGAATGACCAGGCCTGCTTACAGTGTTTGACATCATGGCCACTGTGTGGTTTAAATAGATTTCTCTAGTGAGATAAAGGTAAATATATATGAAACAGTAAAATCATTATTTTTACAAATGACTTATAAAGACCTTTAGAAATTTCAATGTATAATTTCTCTATTCTTTCTGTTATTATGTATGTCTCAGTTTCTGTATGATTGGTCCTAGTTAGGCAATTATTTCTATGATAAAATACCACGACCAAAGCAAGTTGGGGAGGAGAGGGTTACACTTCCACATCACAGTCCAGCATTGAAGGACATCAAGACAGGAACTCAAACAGGGCAGGAACCTGGAGGCAGGAGCTGATGCAGCATCAGTGGAGGTATGCTGCTAACTGGCTTGCTCCTTATGGCTTGCTCAACCTGCTTTCTTATAGAACTCAGTGCCATCATCCCAGAGATATGTTCTAGGCCCTAATATATCAATCATTAATTGAGAAAATGACCTTAAGCCACAGCTTATGGAGCATTTTCCTAATTGAGATTCCCTCCTCTCAGATGACTTTAGCTTGTGGGTAAAACTATCCAGCCCAGACAGACAGTGTCACAACATACTAAGCCCTAAAATATTTATGAGATTATTTAATTTAATATTTATTTTCTTTAGGCTAAAAATATACCCATGCCCCTCTCTCATATATATATACATACTACACTGTATATGGTAAATATTTCTTTAATGTATGCAATACATTAACCAAAATCTGAGAATTCACTATGCTTTCAATGATTCTATGATTTCAGTTCTATTCATTATCCCTTTATATCTTCTTTCAAAAAATTGCAACTACTGAAACATCAAGATTGGTCTTTTACAGCTTAATAGCAAAGTTCAAACAGTAGGACAAAACATCATGCTAACAGAAATCTTGTTGTATTCAATAATATAAAAGACACTGACATACAAGAGAGACTCCAAATGTCCTTACACATGCTGAGATTCTTCGAACCTTCTTCATGTTTATTCCTTTTTACCATCTATCTTAGTTACTGTTGTATTACTGTGAAGAGAAACCATAATCAAAACATGTAACTGAAGGCTTGGAGGCTTGTTTACACTTTCAGAGGGTGAGTTTGTGACCAACATGGTGGGAGACATGGCAGACATGGCTTTGGAACAGTAGCCGAGAGCTTACATCTTGCTACATAAGTAAGTCAGGCAAGGGGTTGCGGCGGGGGAGGGAGAGAGAGAGAGAGAGAGAGAGAGAGAGAGAGAGAGAGAGAGAGAGAATGAGAGAGAATTTGTCCTGACATGAGCTTTTGAAACCTCAAAACCTGTTCCAGTGACACATATCCTCCAAAAGGGCCACAATTCCTCCAACAAGGCCACACCTCCTAACCCTTCCTAAACAGTTCTACCAACTGAGAACCAAGCATTTACTTATATAAGGTGATGAGTGCAATTATCATTCAAAGGATTATATTCTGTATGTTTCCTTTTCTGTTTTTACTAAATAATTAATAATAATAGTAATAGTAATAATAATAATAACCTCTACCTTTTCCTTTCTTTTCCTTGGCTGCTTTAATTTTCTTGTACTAGTATTTCCTTTATATTCACACCAACAAAATAATAGAAGATAAAACAGATCAAGTTTTATTCTAAAGATTCTTTACAATGAACTTAGACCTTTTATGATGGTGGCTACGATTTTTGAGAATTGAAGGATGTATGTCACATCTCCCCAGATTATATAAATTAAATTATAGCTTTGCCAGTGAAGATTTTGTTTCAGTGGCAGTCACAGAAAACTGACTGACTTTAGTCTCGGGGCAGATAGTTGTCCCTGTTTTGTAGCAGGTATAAAGGCGGGGTCTTTCTCACACTTCAGCAAGTCAACCATGGCAGGGCCCAGGTCAAGAGGATTGCCTTGCCTCTTCTCATTTAATAGAAAAACCATTGTTATAAGTTACAGTTGGCAAATAGACAATCAAGATAGGAAAAACACAGGAATATTGACCACAACAGCAAATTAGAATGCTCTAAGAATTGCTCTTGATGGTTCATTGCAACAACCATTCGGGACCAATTCTAGTTGTCTAACAGATTGCACTTTTAGTTGTTAATTTGTGTTTCCAAATAAGCTTCTTTCTTAGAAGAGACAGAATTTAATATAAAGATAAATGAATATTTTAGACAAAAGTTATTCCCATAAAGCACTGGTCATTTCACTTTTTGGTTTTGTTTTGTTTTGTTTTTCTATTTGCCTACTTCTGGTAATCATTTGATCTTATGTTTCCTTTTCATGATCTTGGATTTTAGATTCCTTATAGAAGTGGGACCATTTATTTGTTTTTTTCTGTCTGGTTAAGTCAATTTAGCATGATGTCCTTTGGATTCTTTTCTGTGTTATCATAGATGACAATATTTACTTTTTGTTAGATAAATAATAATCCAGTTTATTCCTCTGTCTCTATATATTTGTTTCTTACTTACACATCAGGGGATTCTCAGATTGTTTTGATGTGTGATGGCTTCATGGGCAATGCTGCAATGAACATGAATTGCAAACACCTTAAGATAGTGATTTTGTTGTCTTCGGATATTAATATGTAATATGTGATTGCTTCATCAGCATGTCATTAGTTTGATGATTTAAGGCAATCTGTTTGCTTTCCATAAAAGCACTTCTAACTTCCATCCCTGCCAATAATGCATGTTACATTTTTCTCTGTACCCTAGTCAATACTAACCATATTTCATTGTTTTAAATATTTATTTGCTTCTTGATTTAGTTATTTGCTAATGTCTATGTATGATAATTGTGCCATAGTCTGCAAGTGGAGGTTGGAGGACAGCTTGTGAAAATTAGTTCTCTCTGCCATTATGTGTGTCTTAGGCATTGAATTCACATTGTCAGCCTTGGCAAGTACCTTTACCTCTGTTCTTCATTTGTGTGTGTGTGTGTGTGTGTGTGTGTGTGTGTGTGTGTGTGTGTTATCTTAACAGAGGTGAGGAAGCATTTCATTGTTTTGATTCCAGTGTCTGTGAGTAGTGGCTCTGTCTATTCAGAACCTTTGCCCACTTTTAAATTGGACATTTGCTTTATTAAATGTGGAGTCATGTTGATTCTTTACACATTATACTTTACATGTGCTTTCTCCCAGTGTGTCCTTGCTTCCCTTTGTGGGACAGAAGTCTCTCAGTTTCTGGCAGTCATACTTTATTTTTGAAACTTTATTTTTGAAACTGATGCTTGCCCTTTGGTGTGATATCCAAAAACTCATTGTCAGGACCAATACAGGGGAATATCCCTGATGTTTGCAACTAGGATTTTTAAATAGTTCATTGAAGTCTTGTGCTATAAAATAAAAATCCAGTTTTACTTTTAGGTAGGCAGATGCCCAATTTCTAAGCACCTTTTAAAGGGACTTAACTTTCTTCATTCTGCATTCTCTATGCTTTAGTCAAAGCAGCCTATCAGGTATGTGTGAACCTCTGTGTGAGCTCCGCACGTAGCTCCATTGTTCTGCATACTGTTTTACAAGGCAGCGCTATTCTGCTTGATGAGTAATATAATTTGAAATCAGGAATGTGATGCCTCCAGCTTTGTTCTGATTTCTCAAAATTGCTTTGGCTAATCAAGTATTTTGTAGTTCTATACAAGTTTTAAGTCTGCTTTTGTATTCCTCTGAAAAATACCGTTGGAATTTTGAAAGAGATGCCACTGACCCTATAGACTGCTTTGGGCAGAGAGCCTTAAATTCCTGTCCTTCATGAACAGTTGGTATCTTCCTCTTTGTATTCTCTGATAATCTATTTCATGAGTGTCTTAAGGTTGGCTTTGTACAAAGTTTTACCTCCATAGTTAAACTTGCTTCTTTTATTCAGAGTGTCTGTATATGTTCACATGTGTGCACAAATTCATACACATGTCCATTGTGTTCATGCTTGTCTGGGTACACTTGCACATATGAATACATGCATGTGAAGTTCAGAGCTCGACAGCAAATGTCTTCAATTGTGCTCCACCTCATTCTTTGAGATAGGATCCATCATTAAGCCTAGAACT
>JADRCD010102050.1:0-10522 GCA_019843815.1 Montemys delectorum | reverse complement strand
AAAAAAAAAAAAAAAAAAAAAAAAAGAGGATAAGAAGGCCTTGAAGCTACTAATGAGAAGCCAAATTGCCTTTGTCACCAAGAAGCAGGCTCTGCAGGGGCCCCTCACCTGCCCCACTGCCAGGCTGAGCTACACCATTCACTCAGAAGAGCTGCACCAGATCCTGCTTCTGCTCACAGGCTGTTGGTGGCAAACATGGTCACTGGCCTGTTAAGAGGGACCTGAAAACAGACTCGTGGATACCAGGCCTTGTGCAGTTCCTGCCCCACATCTGTGTCGTGGCAGCTGAGCCACCTCAGGCAGGACTGCCAGGCAGGCTGGGGTGGGTAGGAGACATTTTTTTTTAAAAACCACTTGTTTGCTGTTTTGGATTTGTTTTTGGGTTTTGGGGGGTTTGTTTGTTTGTTTGTTTGTTTGTTTGTTTTTGAGACAGTTTCTCTGTGTAGCCCTGGCTGTCCTGGAACTGACTCTGTAGACCAGGCTGGCCTCGAACTCAGCATTCCGTCTGGCTCTGCCTGCTGAGTGCTGGGATCACAGGTATGCACCACCACTGTCTTTTTAAAAACTTTTTTGCTAGCTGGGCAGTGGTGGCGCATACCTTTAATCCCAGCACTTGAGAGGCAAAGGCAGGCGGATTTCTGAGTTTGAGGCCAGCCTGGTCTACAGAGTGAGTTCCAGGACAGCCAGGACTACACAGAGAAACCCTGCCTCAAAGAAAAAACAAAAACAAAAAAAAATTGTTTGCTATTGTATTTTTCAGTTTACTTTAGTTAGATGAGTATATGTAAGTGCACTACAGGTATGAAAGTGCACTTACACTCAAGGTGCCCACGGGGACCTGAAAAGGGAATAGGATCATTTGGAACTGAATTTACAGGTGATTGTGAGCCACACTGTGGGTGCTGGGAACCGAACCCAGGTCCCTCTACGAGAGAAACAAATGTTCTTACCTGCCAAGCCATTTATCCAGCCCCTGCTGGTTTTTGAGACAAGGTCTCACTATGCAGCCATGTCTGGCCTGGAACTCACTCTGTAGACTGGTTTTTAACTCACAGAGATCCAACTGCCTCTACCTTCCACGTGCTAGGATTAGCACAGTTGGTGATCTTTAAACCATTTCTACTGGGTTTCAGGATAGGTTACACCAAGAAGCTGATATCTCAGCAAAGACTAAAGCAGCTGGGAAAGAAAGGAGGCCAAGAACCAGCGGGGGCCAACTGCCTAAGGCTGGGAAAGGAGCATCAAGTTGGAAGTGGAATATAGAATGTTCTGTGGGGTTAGAGGACAGGTCAGAAATGTCAGGGGTCTGAGAAGAAAGAAGGAAATCATAGTTTAGGACCATAAAGATGGTTCAGTGGGTAAAGGTGCTTGCCACCAAGCCTGGATTCTATATGCTGGAAGGAGAGAGAGGATCCCCACAAGTCCTCATCTGACCTCTACTTGTATGCTATGGCAGGTGTACACACACCCACATACACACACACACATACACAGCAAGAACATACCCTCTCATACACAAAATAAATGTTCACAAAAAGCAAATAATAATTTGGCAAAGGAGTCGGACAAAGTACAGGTTCAAGATCAAACCCCAGCAACTGGTTGTAAAATAAAGTTTTAGTGCACAGAGCCACACCCAGCTGCTCACACACCTTCTGGAGTGCTTATACATCTTCGAGGGTACTTATATACTCACATGCCTTCCTGGAGGGCTTATGTGTTCACACACCTTCTCAGGGTGCGTATGTGCCACAGTGGAAGAACTGTGACAACCCAAGTAGTCCACAAAGCCTGAAAGATTATCTGGCCCTTTACAGAAAAAGTGAACCACGCCATTGTTAACGTGCAGACCCTCTAGCTGTGAGTGCATGACTGCGTAAACTCAGACAATCCCTAGAGCTTAAAGAGGGACCATGGCTGTGCTGACCCCTTAGTCGTCTTCTGAACCTCTAGCCTCCGTCCAGGACAGTGAGAAGGAACATTACTGGTGTTTTAGGTCATATTTGCTGTGGAGGCCACCCCAGGAAATGAACACAGGGAACCACACAGGAAGTGGTTATGAAGCAACCCATACACTTCTTGGCACATAGTAGAAACTCAAGAAATCCCACCTAGTAAAGAGAGCCCTGCCACATTCCCTGGACCAAGTTTCTCTCCAAAGAAGGCTTGTGCTGTGTAGCAAGCTCTGTGCTCTGCAAACAAAAGCTCCTTCATGTGGCTTGTCTAGCTTGATCCTGTCTTTAAAAGGAGTGTCCCAAGGCTGCCTAAGGACTCAGCTCATTCCATAGGACATGATTTTACCACAGTCATTTGTCTTCATGCCTGCTATGATTAATTCAAACAGTTCATAGATGAACTGTGCTATGATCTCGTGGAGCAGACCCTCCTCATCTCCTTCAGCTATTGAAAGGGGAGCTGCACCTGCCCTCCAGGAAGGGTACCCACTGGGAGTGACAGGCTGACAAGCAGAAGCCAGCACTGCCTAGCATTTGACCCTCGGACACCCCACAGTATCTTTTCCTGTGAAGAGCTCCCTGCCCTCCACCGTCCTCTGCTGACTTTTTCAGCCTTTTCTCTAGGCACCCCAACTCTCCTTTTCCTTCTTGAGGAGTGAGAACACATGTTGAAACCCACTGTGTGCAAGAATTCCACTTCCTATACTGTTCTCAAGTCGTCCCACCCTGCAGACTGCGGCCTCAGCTTCCTCTGGGTTTTCAGGGATGAGCTCTTGTGATCCTGACAGCCTTGCTGCTGCCTGCTCTGATCTCAGCATCATGACTGTACTGTCCCAGGGATCCTGCGACCTGGCTCTAACCCTCTTCCCCAGCCTGCAATGTGACTGATGTTTGAGGGTCATGCCTCTCACAGAGCCACAAAAGCCCTACCACATCAAGCCCAGGGTGGAGCCTCAAACCTCAAGAGAAAAAGTTGTTCCCTTCTTGAAAGCCACCATCTGACCTGGCATCTCTGCACCCTTTCTCTGGTCTTTGTAGCAACTAAAGGCACTGTTTTGAAAATCTGTAACTGGTATTGATAAGTAACAACTAACCATTAGCTGCCCTCTGTAATACATAAAAAGTCATAGGCCATTTCACAACTGAAATAAATGCAGCGGCACTAATCCAAGCCCACACTCTCCTCACAGGCAGATGAGACTCAATCCTACAGAGCTCTGGCCCTAGGGGGAAAGGGTACAGGCCAGCCTCTAATTGCTAACATACTGGTGGCAAGCACAGGCTGAAAAAAGCCTAGCATACACCCAAAGAGAAGACTGCAAACCTCCTTATGCTTCAATGATATACAGTAATGAGGAGAGTGGAGTGCACGCAAGTATGAAGTATGATACTATGGTGTGAAAAGTGGTCAGTGTATATATAAATATGCCCCAAACAGAGTGTCACAGACCACATGGCACTTGTGTCTGTAGGGAAGGGATCTTGTGGCTGAGGGATGAGTTAAGAGACAGACTTGGCCATATGTAGTGCTATATATTATAACATGCCTTGTGCATATGCATGGGTGAGTGTGTGTGTGTGTGTGTGTATGTGTGTGTGTGTGTGTGTGTATGTGAATGCATGCATGCACATGCGCACAGACAAATAAATGGAAGGGGTATGTGTATGAATGCACACATGCATGAAGATGCACCTGCGTGCAGTACGGAGGCCACATGTCAATCTTGGTTATCAGTCTCAGAGGTCATGCATCTTGTGTTTGAAGCAGGAGCTCAGTAAAGGTTGGACAGGCTGGCCGGCAAGCCCAGCAATGCACCTGTCTCCCTCCCCGGCTCTGAGATCACAAGTACACACTACCAAGTCCTGTACTTTCATAGGAGTTGTGGGGACCAAACTTTAGTGTCATGCTTGCATGTCAGCACTTTATTGACTGAACTGTCTCCACAGCCCTTCATTACAATTTTTAAGCCTTGAAAATATTTTCCTATTGAAAAACATAAAATAAGACACAATGTTTTCAAATTTGTCAAGTCAGGATAAGTTTGGTCAGGTTTTAAGAACTCCCAAAATGTGACATTAGTACAAAGCCAGCAAATGAGAGCAGAGTGGATGTCATGTCGCCTCCACAGGGGAGACTTGAGAGGCTGTGCCATGACTGCTAGCAATAGCCACAATAGTGCCTCTCCACTGACAGCATCAGCTGCCCTCTGTCCTTCCCTGGCTCCCAGTGTAGCTCATTCTTATGTCACACCACAGATAACATAATGAAGTCCATGCTCCAAGTCATGAGGTCCTGGAATCTTAGGTTGGGGTGTGGCTTAGCAAAACACAAGGCTACCACTGTCCCCATGGTCTCTCACTCTGATGCCACCCTTCATAACCACAGCTCACAGGTAGGTAGGACTGTGTTCTCTGCCTGTACTGCACCAGGACACTGACTCCATAAGAGATGGAGTGGCTATTACAACGTATTACAACGTCGGTGCAACACACCAAAGCAGCACAACCTGCCCACCCCTCTTCAGAGCGAGGTGAGCCCCGGGTGTTAACACTACCCCACAACCCACATTCCTGGGGGTTCTCCTCTTCCTCACAGTCAGCAGTGTTCCCATGTGGCTTGGGAGGGGGGAGGGGCTGTTCTTGCTCAGAGCAGGGTCTCCTTCTACCAGTTCACAGGCACAGATTTAACTCTAACTTTGTACAGCCCTTGATGCCTTGTATGTGCTCCAGCTGCCACACTGGACACAGCCATCACGAGACACAGCCATTCAGGACCAGTGTGCCTTCAGTTTCAGAGGCAACCCTGAGAAGGACAAAGAACTCAACCTTGGGAGAACACAGATACAATTTGAGCAAGGGTCTCCTCAAAGCACAGAATGAATATGAAACAGTTTGCTTTCTTTCTTTTGACAGTGCTACTATGTAGCCCTGGCTGGCCTGGAATTTGCTATGTAGACCAGGATATATAAACACACTTACAGAGATCTGTCTCCAGAGTGCTAGGATCAAAAGCATGGACCAGCCGGGCGGTGGTGGCGCACGCCTTTAATCCCAGCACTTGGGAGGCACAGGCAGGTGGATTTCTGAGTTCAAGGCCAGCCTAGTCTACAGAGTGAGTTCCAGAACAGCTAGGGTTGTACAGAGAAACCCTGTCTCGAAAAAAAAAAAAGCATGGACCACACACACACAGCTAATGTGTGATCACTAAAGCCTCAAACTTTGCACACCAGTTAGTATGCCTTAAACCCTGTGGGACAGAGTCCCCCACTTCTCCACAACGCTTGTGGACACCTGAGGTGATAATGTGATCTCTATTGTTGCTGCTTGCTCTTTGACTTGGAAGTCTCACCAGAGGAGACACTTGTACTACCCAGAGCTCTCTAGCTGACTGCTCAAGTGGGCTTCCCCAGTCAATTTCTGCTATGATTTGGAGCTCTTAGTCAGATGATGTTTTGCTATTATCTATCCACTGCACACACATGCACTTATGCATGTACACACGTGTGCGCACGCACACACACACACATACACACACACACACTTGCTATTTATTATTTTACTGGGCCTGCTATAAACTTAATAAACTTACTCATTCAAAACTGAAAGTAGGTTATCACAGATCACCCTTAGCCCACTAAGGAAGCAGCTGCTGTTCCTGGTCCTTACCCACCCATGCATCTCATCCCTTGTATATTTATGTGTTGTGGGGAGTAGTCTAACATAATTAAACTTCGAAAGTAAGATGGCCGGGCTCTAAAGCAAGGCACCTTCTGACCCAAAAGTTCAGGAAAGCCCTCAGGCCTTAGTCAGCTGGGTGAGACAAGGACATAATGTCATGACACAAGGATATAAAAGGCCACTGCTGAGAATAGGTCTGTGACCCTCAGAGTAGTGCAAGGTGGCAATTTGGTTTTAGCCTGAGAACTCACTAAGACAAGAGCTGGGGCACAGGTTTTGGTCCCAACTTTCCCTCCGGGGGGGCGGGGGGGGGGGGAGAGGGGAGGAGACCTCTAGATAAACCTCTGGGAAGAGGCTGTCTTAAAGAGGGCAAGGCTTTTCTTGTTGCTTGATTCAGTGACAGTATCTTTGTTCATTCAATACTCAACAAACACTGACTATACACTTATGGCAGGCACTGCAAGACACTCTAGCAACACAAGAAATACTGAGCTACTGTCTTTGCCCTGAAGGTCATTGACACCTTTTTCTATCCTAGATCCATTGTATTCATGGAGTGTATCCCCAGACCACTCTGGTAATCTTCATGCCTGTGAACACCAGTGTGTGACACCTGTCCTTAGTGGTCTTGCCAGCACTAAAGGGATTACTGTACAAGAGTCACACAGTAGAAGGAGCAGGTCAGAGGGTTCCCAAGCCTGGCACCAGAGTCAGTCACTCACCACATTACCTGCTGGCTGTTTAGGTAAGAGTACTTCGCCTTTAGGCTGCTTCTCATTTAGCTCCCATATCCCCAAACTCCTCCACCACCCCAAACTTAATAGTAGGTCACTAAACCCCATTAGGAGGAACTGTACCACACACCCTTTCCACCAGGGTGAGAAAGGGTAGGCAGAAGGCTGGGCCAGAGTGCTGACTTTGCCTGTGGCTAGGACTCCTATCCTCAGGGCAAGTGTCTGACTGGGTTAATCCTATCAGTTGGACTCCTTAGCTGAGATAATCTAGATCTGTAACAGTCAGCCTGCTCCCAAGGGAGCATGGCTCCCAAAGGACAATGCTCTGCCTAAGCATACTACGGTTTTGATCTAGGACGCCGTGGATGATCAAATCATACCTATAGCAAGCATAGCAGAAATCACTGCAAATCAGCAGCTTTGATATCAAGACCTGTGCTGGCTGCCATCTTAAACTGAGATGCTTCCCAAGGGCCTGCTGAGTATGTCTCTGACAAGCACTGATGAGCACTGAGCATGTCTCTGACGAGCACTAAGTCTGACGAGCAGTGGTCACTCCAGTTTTCAAAGACCTCAGCCTCTGCACTTCCTTTCTGCATCGCAGCAGTAGTTTTCTCACCTAAGAGCAAGCGCCAGAGGACATGTGGGCATCAGATCCACCTCCCTCCTGGACTGGGCCTCACTTTCTGCATACAGGATGCATGCTTAACTGTCCCAACAGCCTGTGCATCCTTTAAACAAAACCACAGAGCATCCCACTCATCGAAGCCTCATGCTCACCTGGGACACCAGGCAAACACAGAAGTGAGCTCCGAGACACAGAGAGAGAGCAGGCAGCAGCACATCCACAGGGTGAAGGAGGGATCCCATCAAGTCTGACAGGAAAAGCCTTCAAGCAGAGTGCTTTGTTCTTGTTTTAAGGGGGTAACATTTCTACTGGGAAAGAATGGTCTAAAATAATTTGGATGACCAGCTTGGGCATCACAAGCACCAAAGGCCTGGGAGGCTGGAGAAGTTCACTGTGGGGCAGCAGCAACCCTCCCCAATCCCCAGGGTAGAAAAGGCTAGAGAGCTGTTTGTCCATTCTGGCCTATTGTAAAAGTAAAGTTAAAAGGAGAGCCCAAAGGATAAAGAAAAACAGTTACTACAGATTCGCTAATTTTCATTATTAGCTCTGGAATCACTCAGAAAGCTCAGTAACTTCTGAGCAGGGTCCACAGTGTCTCTCTTTCCTGTCTTCCTTAGTAACAAGTCTGAAACTTGTAGCAGCCCAGAGACAGAGCTATCTATCTGTCTCCTTGCAGCTAGGAATGGGCAGACCTTCAGTTCCTGTCAAGAGATACAGAAGTGTGCTAATATTAATAATAGTAAATACTAGGCCTCTTTCCCTAGCCTAGTGTTTGACATTCTTTCGCTGCATGCTACACAGGCATGGCACACGTTCTACCACTGAACTGTGCCTCCATGCCTCCATACTGACCTCACCTCCTACATACAAAGCCCTCGCCTCCTCCTGAGGACAGCAGGGCAAAAGCTCTGACTGCCTACTCCAACGTTCAGTATAGGAAACACAAAGAAACGGTACTCTGACCAAGTCTCTCTTCTGAGTCTTTCTGTTGGAGACAACCATGCCAAGTCCCAGTGGCCTCCCCGTTCTCTTGTGTATCCAGTGCACAGAGTATCAGCATCCTGACTGCTGAGGACTGGGATGAGAACAGTACTGTTTCAGGTTTAAGCTTGGTGACTGGTCCATGCTTCCACAGAGAAGTCTTTAAATAAAGCATCTTCAAGTCCACCCAAGGCTGCAGGCTAGTGTAAGAACACGATCTGTAATCACAACAAGGTTCACTTTGTTGCAGTTACTTTACAGAACAGTTTCTCTCTAACATAACCCACAGTTGACAACCCTTTAAAAAGCTACCAACCCTATTTCTGGCCTGCCTGACTAGGAAGAACAAAAAGTGTCATATACCAAATTCTTGTATGGTACTCCAAACACAGCTTGACTTGCATATGTAGTGCAGGTAAATCAAGGTTCAGGGGGTACAAACAGGCTCTGGTTTTGGTCATTTATACTTCTTAGTCTACGACTTTTAAGTTCAAGATCTAAGCCATGGCTGCTAGTTACCCTGAGAAACAGCAGTATGATTCCTAAGAGTCTCTTAGCCAGCCAGCCCTTCAGTATATAACACAGGTCAAATCCCACAATACCCAATAAGAATGAAAGATGCAGTAATTGTTGTCCTAGACCTCGATCATCATAGTAAATCCTGTTTGAAACGAGTCTTATGGCTTAGAGCTCTCTTTGTTATCAATGGGCCTGAATCTATCCTCAATGTAGTAAGGACAGACTTGTGCAACTCACGGTGTGGCCTAGCACCCTGCCAGAATCAAGATACCCCAATGCAAATCCCCAATGCAAATCCCCAATGTTACACAGGACTTCAAGAAACTGAGGTTAACTTGATACCCTAGATACATCCCCTGTCAAGTCAGTACCAGAGCCAGGTGCAGGCACCGCTGGTTCTGACAGCTTCTTTCTCTTGAAGCCAGGATATCCTCTGATTCCTTTCTTTGACCCAAAAGTTAATACCTAGCTTAGGATTTGGCTAATTTAAAAAGTGATTAAATCATTAATTCAGCTCAAAACAAAGATTGTCCTCCTCCCAGAGAAGTTCTTTAGAACATCCTAAACTTCAAGGCACCTGTAAAAATGATCTCAGAACACATCTCAGGTGATGGCTAGGTAGACATTGACTAAACTATTAGCACTTCAAGTAAAAGCCCCTGGACCTGTGCACATGGCAGTTTTCAGGAGAGAGATCCAAGACTAATGAATGTTTTTAGTAAAGTCAACACCCCTGAGTGTGTCCTGAGCTCCTGAAGGACTCTTCTCCTAGAAGAGACAGCACCCACCTAGTAACTTTCCATTTGAAGTCTTTGCCTGTTTTTAATCACTTGTGCTTAAGCTCCTTTTGCAACTACTCAGGAATGGCTTATCAGAAAGAAGCTAGGTCACGAAAGTACCAGTAACAATCTTCACAGATATTGCAAACCACAATGAGACTCATAGGCAACCACAAATGACGGAAATGCACAAAGCAATTTTGATCTTTAACAAAAAGAACAAAGCGAAAGCATTCAACACCTGACTTCAGAACATACCCTAAGGTTAGAGTAATCAAAACAGTATGGTACCCACATAAAAACACACACACAAGCAGAACAGAACCGAGACGCAGCCCACACATGCACAGCCGACATGCTTCCTCCTAAGACAACAACAAGATTATAACTGGGAGACTGAGTATCTCCACCAACCAGAGCTGGGAGACTGAATACCTACTCGAAGAGAGGGAATCAAACTCACTTATCGCCTAATACTAAAAAGTTACTACAAGGAAACAATGAAATGTTTCAGGGCATAAGTGTGGGCAGTTTTTTTATATGTCAAAAGCTGAAAATAGCCAGAGGATTTCACCAAACTCCCTCATTTCAGCAGAGTGAAGAAAGTGATAGGCAGCTGACAAAAAAACCACTGGAAGCTCACAGTAAACAGGAGCCGATATCCAGAGGGATTCCAATAAACCAACAACAAATGATCTAATTCAAAGATGGGCATCCAGGGGCCAGGCCAATGGCTCAGGTGAGTGAAGGAGCTGTCGTGCAAGCAATGAGGACCTGAGTTCAGATCTCCCGCACCCACACAGAGCCAGGTACAGCAACCCAAACTATAATCTCAGTGCTGGGAGGGAGAGACAGGAGGATCCCTGGGGATTGCTGGACAGTCAGGCTAGCCAAATTGGCAAGATCCAGGTTCAGTGAGAGATTGTATGTTAAAACACAAGGTGTGTGTGCCTTTAATTCCAGCACTTGGGAGGCAGAGGCAGGCGGATTTCTGAGTTCAAGGCCAGCCTGGTCTACAGAGTGAGTTCCAGGACAGCCAGGGCTACACAGAGAAACCCTGTCTCGAAAAACCAAAAAAAAAAAAAAACCCACAAGGTGTAGTGGAGCACAGGAAGGCATCTAACTTTAACCTCTGGGCTATGCATACATGCACATACATGTGCACATGAATACACACACATGCACATCCATATGTGCACATACACACACACACACACACACACACACACACACTGACATGAACAGATA
>JADRCD010102046.1:21705-32629 GCA_019843815.1 Montemys delectorum | reverse complement strand
TCAACTTTCAGCTTAGCTACGATGGAGGTAAAATCCTTTGGTGATGTGAGGGTCATTGAAGTATAGCCTTATTACAATGAAATCCAATGTCTAAAAATTGTTTTTAATTTGGGCTTGTACCACAGTAAGAGCCAAGATTTTAAACTCTACTAAATACAAAACAAACAAAAAGACTTTATACATTTATGTTCATTTAGGAAAATACCAGTAGTGATGTATTATTTTGAAGTATACAGTTAATATGTTTGGAGTTATTTAAAATTTATATTGAGAAAAATGTATTTTCACTATTGCTGTAGATGAGCATTAGATGTTAAATTGATTGTTGTTTTATATCAAACAACTTTTATAATACTTATTTGTATTGTTATAATATTTTATAAATTTTAAGGAATATGACAAAAAAGATATTGTAGGTATTGAAGAGAGGTCTCTGGGAGGAGTGGGGGTACAAAAGGGAAACAAGAATATGATTTATTCTATTTACTTAAAATATGTTTTTAAATGTTAACAAATTCAGATAAATTGAAATCATGTATCTTTTCTCATCATAATCCAATAAAAGCTTAAAAAAAGATATTTAATTGATAAATATTAAGTAGTTGCTCCGTTTTCTTCATCCATATGATATAATATGTAAGGACAGAGTCATTTTGCAAACAGGAATTCCAAACAAGAAACATTCCACTTCCTCATCTTCAGAAAACATCTAAGGAACAAAACTAAAGACAAACTATGACCTAAGTGCCTGTACTCAGAGCAACTTGCTGCCAAGTCATCGAAGGAAGCAGAGCATGAACACAGTGGATCCCAGAATATGCTCTCTTAAGTAAATTATTAAAGATTTCAAAGTGGAAAAAAAATTGCAATTTTTTTTTTTGAGAAAAACAATTCAACAATATCCATCATGATTTCCTAAGAGAATTAGACTACAGAATTATCATCATTACATTCTATCAGTTCATAATGATTCTCAACAATATAGGAATAGTATTCCTATAAGCTTAATATTTTATAAAGAAAACATGTAGAACTTCATAAAATAATATATCTATGACAATACTCTTCTGCTTTGACAATTTTGTTTAATGAATAAGTCTCACAATTATGATATCTAACTAACTTAATAAACTAACTTAACTAAGTTAGTAACTTAACTAACATTTAAAACTTCCACTAAGTGATTTTTTTTTTAAGATTTACCTATTTCATTTTATGTGTATGAGTGCTGGCCTGCATGTATGTAATAATGTGTATGCCTTGTGTCTGCGAATGCCAAAAGAGACCATGGAATGAATACCCTGAGATTGGAACTCCAGATAGTTGTGTCGTGGGTGCTAGGAACCGAACCTGTGTCTTCTACAACAGCAGCAACTGCTCATGACTACTAAGTCATCTCTCCAGCCTCTACTCAGTACTTTAAAATACCACAATAAGCCAGGCGGTGGTGGCGCACACCTTAATCCCAGCACTTGGGAGGCAGAGGTAGGCGATTTCTGAGTTGGAGGCCAGCCTGGTCTACAGAGTGAGTTCCAGGACAGCCAGGGCTACACAGAGAAACTCTGTTTCAGGGAAAAAAAAAAAAATACTATAATAAACAAGCAACTTACTTTCTGACCACAACTGCCCAGTCTTCTGTGTAACTTCTTATACAATCTCTAACATGTGGATCCATTTCACTGTTTAAAACAAAACAAAATATAATTTCGGCAGAAAGTAGAATATACACAGAATTATTATTAGAAGGACTCCTAAAAGTGGATCCAAGGGAAGAATACAACAATGAATTTTATAAACTTTTTGTAGTATTTCTTTTTTATAATAAGAAATACCATAAATGTATGGCTTAAATAAAGTGACGAAAATTGTCTTCGTACAGCTACACTAAAGCTAAAACATGGTGACTGTCTCCTTACCTTTCTTCAGGCACAGCTGAAACAAGGGTCCTGCAATCCCTAGGACTATACACAACTTCAATATCATCGGGAGGAAAGTCAACCAAATCCCACAGAGGTCCAGAATCCACAGACAGCGGGTGCGTGATGAGGTAATCTTCCAAATCCACAGGATCAACTGCTTCAGTAAGGGGCACCTTGGCAGAGAGGAGTGTGCAAAGGGAGAGGTGAACAAATAATGACAACTTTAAGCAAAGAAAGATAGTGAATATGTTTTTAGGCTAGTTCTCTGTAAAATGTCAGACAAGCTGACCCTAAGATTCACAGCAGCAGCCCTAAGCTCCCCATGCTTTCCTTACACTCGCATACAGACTCTTCCCATAATTCTCACATTAAAAACAAAACTAGTAATTAGCAATCTTGCTACACTTTACAGATTTCTGTGTACTCACTTAGAATGACTATTACTTTCTTTGGAATCTATATTGCTAGGTTCCTAAAAGCTGCCTTCATTTTACCCGTTGTTACCGGTGATCATCCTAGCAAACACAAATGACCAGACTGTGGCAGGTAAAACTCCCAAAACTCTCCACACCCTGACCTATGGCCACTGTACAGGCTAATGTACATGGAAATGAAGTAAAGTAAAAGTCTTTGCACATAGTTAAAAAGCTTAAGAGGCATTATATGGGTGTGCCCTGCATGCAGTCATCAATATTCACTTGAGGAAAAAAGGGTGATCCGGGCTGTACACACTGGGGAAGAAGCCACAGAAAAGGGAGCAAAAAGACATACTTGAAGATTCTAACCTTAAAGATTAAGTGATACATGTAATTCGTCTGATATAACTGTCATTTCAGAGATTTACTGCCTCCACCTGCTAACCTAGGCCTAGTCTAGGAAGCTTCTAGCTTTTGTACAATCTAATCTAGGCCTAGAATGTTTTCAGCTGCTGAGATTTAAGCTGAATAAGCTCACCCTTTCCTAGTTCTGGTTGACTGGTTCAACTCAGCTATTCTGCTCAAAACTCCTCTCCAAGCTGACTGATTCAATCTGGCTTCTCTCTGTTTCTCATTGAGTTACTCTGCTTGGCCTCCTACTAAGTGAGACAATCTGTTCTAATACTCTGGCTTCTTCTCATTCTCTGGCTCATTCTGCCTTCACCTATGTCTATCTTATTCCCTCTCCAACCTGTCTATATAAAATTGTCCAGGTAAAACTGCCTCCTTTCCCTTGTTGCTCTCTTATAGCTTCCCTTTCCTCTCTCTATTCTTGTTAGTTGGGTAGATCCTATTCCATCAACTCTTCCTCTGATTCATCACTTTTTCTGCCATTCAATTAGACATCACTTTCAAACATGGGTGCTTCCTTCTACAAACTAACTTTACCTTCATTATTTGGGATTAAAGATGAGTATTACGTGCTTGTCTGTATTCCAGCTATAGGGATCTAAGGTGTGGGCTAAGGTTAAGCCACACTACAACTACAAACAGGTTTTTCTAGTAAACAACACAATGTCCAGGTTTACAGTGTGATCACATATCCTGCAACAGATGCAGCCTCAGGTAAAGAAATGTTAGGAGCCACCAGAACCAGGAACAGGCAAGGACTGACTTCCCTTAGGATAATTGCAGAGGCTATGGCTCTGTCAACCCTTACTTCAGTTAACTTCTGCTGATTTCAAAAACTGTCTCCCATAGTTACAGTTACACTATTGTTTTGAAACATCCAGTTTACAGTCATTTGTAATAGTTTTGCTCAGGCTAGAAGTATACTTTTGAAAGACTTTTAAATTGTGTGTGTGTGTGTGTATGTGTGTGTGTGTGTGTGTGTGTGTACATGTATAGGTAAGTTCTTACCTTCTCCCATATGAATTCCCACAACCTAACTCACTGTCAAACCTGGCCACAGGCCCTCCTACACACTGAGCCATTTTGAAGGCCCAGGTTCTTGATCTCTTGCTTCGTTGGGATTACAGATCTCCACCACCTCGCCTTGCCCAACTGAATCATTTACAATTATATAATTACAGTTGCTTCCTCTCTCTCTGGTAGAGTCTTGTAGGATTCCAAGTTCCTTGTGTTGTAGTGAGTGGTACCTTCCTGGTACCTCTGTTCCTTCTTTCTCACGCTGCTTCTGCCTGGGGTCATTTTGTGTCACCCTTAATTGTTTCCACAGTTATTTCTTGTAGTGCTTTTTGTTGATGAACGAATACTGCACAGAGGCGCCCATAGATGCCAGAAGAAGGCATATGGTCCCCTAGAGCTGGAAAGGGATCTGAGCAACCTAGCGTGAGTGCTAGGAACAGAACTTAGGTTCTCTGCAAGAGCAGTACACTCTCTTACCTGCTGACTCATCTCTTCAGCTCTGAAAGTAGACTTTTTAGTAAGATAGAATACTTCTCGAATTCAAGAATGAAAAAAAATTCAGATGAAACATTGAAGGATATGCAAGTAAGTGTGCAGTTTATAGATCAACAAAAATAAGAACATGTTATTTCACAAGATGTTCAATGGAGGAACTGGAGAGATGGTCTAAAGGTTAAGAGCACTGGCTGGTCTTGCAAAGGACCTAGACTGGATTCTAAGCACCCACATCCATCTATAACTCCAAGCCTAGGGAATCTGAGGGCAATGCATCTGAGTGGTACACAAACATATACACAGACAATATACCATACACAGAAAACAGCAAGAATGCTCAGCTGGAAATGGGGGTACATGCCTTTAATCCTAGCACTTAGGAAGCAAAGGGAGGTGGATTTCTCTAAGTTCAGGGCCAGCCTGATCTACATGGCAAGTTCCAGGGCAGCCAGAACTACAAATAGAGAGATTCTTTTCGGTTAAAAAAAAAAAAGAGAGAGAGACTGCTCAACAGAAGTACACTTTCCTATTACTAAGTAGAAGAGACCTTTAATCCAGCCTTCTTTAGAATGAACAACTAAAAACAGTTAAAGATATATTTTACTGCTACAAAGTAAACAGATGAACATGTAAACCATAAACACCCAAAAAACAGTTGTTGTTATTAGTATTAAATAGTGTCTCATTTAAATATTTCCCAAGTCCTTGCAAGAAGATCAAATTTCTAAATATGATAAAAAGACAAAAGCCAACAAACATTAATTTGAAGACAATTTTAAAACCTTATAGGATAAACAAAGAAATAGATATCAAAATATACTAAAGTAATATTTTAACAAAACATAGGTGAAATATTTTTTATTTTACTTTATAAAAAACTATCTGACTTTTAGGAGACAAATTACAGTAGATATATCACCAAAAAACATAGCAGGAAGAAGACTTTGCTGTAGCAGTTAATTTTAGTCAATCTGTTTGGACCTTAAATCCCAGCACTCAGGAGGCAGAGGCAGGCAGATCTCTGAGTTGGAGCCCAGCCTGGTCTACAGAGTGAGTTCCAGGACAGCCAAGGCTACACAGAGAAACACTGTCTCAAAAAAAGGAAGAGGAAGAAGAGGGGGAGGAGGAAAAGGAAGGAGGAAGAAGAAAGAAGAATGAGGAAAAAGGAAGAGGAAGAAAAGAAGAGAATGAAGAAGAGGAGGAAGCAGCAGCTCCTCCTCCCCCTACTCCTTCTCCTCCCCCTCTTTCTCCTCCTCCATGGAGATAGGCAGCAGCATCTCATGGGCTAGAAACTTACAAATTCCTAAATTTACAAAGGCAAAGGAAGAAAACAAGTCTGCCTGGTCCAGTGAGATGCAGGCAGTGCCTGTTACTGAGGAGAGACTCACGCCCATGCACACACCTTCACCACTGTGGTAGGCTGCATCCTCACACCATGAACCACAGTAACAGTTTCTCCCTTAAGTTCCCTCTCGCTGAGTATTTGGCCATAGCAACAAAGAAAGTTGTGGAATTGAAATAAAGATTTTAAAGTGGGAGAATGAAAGACCTATTGACTCAGAATTGTAGACTGTATAACTGTAAACTAACCACAAACAGCTGTAATAATAAAGGGAAATCAAAATATATTCCCATAAAAAAAAATCTTTGTGCCTACTCTCCAAGGATGCTAAAAGAAATGCCCTATATAGGGAAGAAGGAAACACTTCCACCCACTGCGGCATGTTTACTGTAAACTTTCAGTATTTTCTGGCACACCTTCAGAGGTACTGGTATAAGCCAGATGTGTTAGTCTAACCTATTAACCCAGCACTCGAGAGGCTGCACGAGGATCACAAGTAAACACTAGTGGGGTGCTAGTGAAAACCCTCCCTCAAAAACAAGTGAGTTGTGCTCAGAAGGAAGAATGATAAAATACAAGACAAAGGTTTGTTTGGGGGTGATGAAAATGTTTTAACTTCACTGTGGTGGGAATTTAATTCTTTACAACTCAATGAAGCCATTTTTTAAAAAGTTAGAGCAGAAATTTATCCATTCGTGGAAATGGCAAATAAACACGTCTACAAGAAAGCAAGTAAAACATTGAAATGGAGGTAAATGTGATTCAACTTCCAAATCAGCCAACAGAGTGAATATAATTCAAAGTTAGGGGAGTACAGAGGAGAAGGGCACAAGAACATGGCCAAAAACTCTAGTGACCTAAGATTGAATCCCACATGCTGATATTCTCCTAAATTCTGATCTGAATGACCCAACTATAAAAAATGTTTTTCAACCCAAAAAGGAAATAACAGGCACCAGGTAGTAGATGACAACAAGACATTACTGTTAGTAGGGTTAAGTGTGATAGTGAGATGAAGTCAGTAAGGAAATGCCAGTGTGTGCAGTATTCTCTCCTGGTGTCCCTGAAGACTCATAGTCACCAAGCACCTTTTCAAAGAGAAACAGAATCCAAGAAGCAATGCACACCCTTTGATGTTTTGATGCTTGAAATACTGTTGCTAAGAAAATGTGGAAATTGGAGACTGGTAGAAAAGGTAAGGAATGGAAAGATGACCGTGTAAATGAGAGTGGAAAAGAGGCACAAGTGTAACCACTGACAGGGCTGCATCAGTGAGTAAAACCACTGCAAAGCACTTAAGTACCTGAGGTAATCAATCTGGTGCACAAACTTAACTAAATGTAGTCGATTACACTGTGCATATGCTCTAGCCATTCGGCTCCACAGGCGTGATAGATAAGCAGAGACTGGGATTTAAACAGCCACGGGATGAAGTAAAATGAGAGGAGGTTAAGGAAATTGAGGGAGAGGTGCAACAGAGCAATCAGAATGCTCAGAAAGTAAGTTCTTTGGTGAGGACAGAGAAGGACATCAGGGACATGGGCAGTAAACAGTTAGTTTGTAGTGCCTGGTCCTCACAGTCATGAGGATAGTTGGAGTCAGAATACCAGAATAATAAGACAAGAGATGGTAGACAGACTGGGCAGCAAAAACAAATCACATGTTAAAGCCATGAAACAACATGATGAAAGGCAGAGTTTAAAATACCAGTAACATACTTAAAGGGCTACCCCCATGCACATTGAAATTACCCAGAACTCCATGTATTCTTAAGATTTCCCAACTAACATAGTATTGTTCATAAAAGCAAGTTCTTGTTTTAAAATTTTAGTAACACAAACATTTATAGCATGTTATTACAGGTCAATCAAATCCCCTACCCCACCGGCATATGATGTGTGTTCAATACTCAGTGTGTTTCCTTAGCCCCTTTCGTGTTTAATCTAGCTCCTCACACTCGCCAAGCCACCCTCCCTGCACCTCTAGATGCTCAGGTCACAGCACACAACACCACTCCCGGCCACTCTATCCCTTTTATCCACTTTTTAAATTTTTCTACATTTGAAATTTAAAGTATCTTAAAGAATTTTAAAATAAATGAAGGTTTGTTTTAATTTGTATTCTTAACACAAATATAAGTTTAAATAAAAATATCTTGTGATAGCTTCTTTCATAAGAGACGATTTATCTACATCTATGATGCCTAGCCTACAACAATGATCTCAAAAGCTATTTCCAATTAAAGGAAACAGACAGCTGCAAACACACATTGTGCCTACTAATGCCTACTTGCACAAGAGTCTAGCTTTTCACATAATCAACCTAAGAATAACGCTCCAATATTGATTAGATCCTGCTCACAGAGCTTCAGGGCTGACTAGGAAACCAACACTTCTCTAGAGCCCCTAATGCTTCTCAACTGGAACTGCAAGAAGGCAGCATCTCACAGGCCTGGAAGAATAGCACTGCAGCAGAACCCAGGCTACTGACCCAGTCCTCTGTCAGGACTCTTCAGTAATGCTCTTGGGACACTCCATGACTTGAACATGCTACTTACTGTGGTGTGGTGGGATATATTGCCAACTATGTTGAGGTTTTTGAGCAGTTGAGGGGAACCACTGTATTGTCCAGAGATCTGCTTTCTAACTTCAGCAGCGACAGTTCTATAACAAAAAAAGTAATACATTACAAACACACCCATATCCGATGTGTACACACACACGTGTGTGTGTGTGTGTGTGTTTACACATGTATTTAGAATGGAGGGAAGCCCATTAAAATTCATTTATAAAATAACAAGGTCTCAGTATATTAACACTAAATTAATAACTTATCTTAACAATTTTGTTCTTGCTTATAATTATATCATTTTTGCTTAGCTTTTTTGAAACAGGGTCTAACTATGTAGTTCTGGCTGGCCTAGAGCTTGCTCTGTAAAGCAGGCTGGCTTCAAACTCACTATAACATTGTTTTTAATATTGATGAAAGATACAAGCAGTGCAGCTGATTTTTACATGGCTGATTCTAATGTGACATTTTAGGAATATAATCTATGAGAGAGTATAAGCTATAAAATATATATGTAAGTTAAAATGTATATCAAAATTGAAAATAAATTCTAAAATATTTTATACATCAAACTATGTTAAGAATTGGGGGGCTAGCTCTTCTTTCTTTTCTAATACTACTACCTCCTCATTTATGCCCCAGCAAACTATTTTCTATTTTTAACTACTCAAGAATGCCCTCACATCCAGGCAATAAGAGCCTCCCATAATCTGACCCTAATTTCTCTCTCCAGCCTTTTACATTATTAACCAAACTCTTTTATAACCTTCCATATTCTTTGATAATTTTATATATGCATACAATTTGTTTTAGTAAAACCCACCCCATTCCCTCTCCTTCAAACCCTCCAAATTACGTTCCCCTCCTTACTTGGTATTACTGTTTCTTTAGCAGACTGAGTGAGCTATGGAGCCTAGGACAGCTCCTGAATCCCAGGTAGCCGCTCTGCAGCAGCAGCCTCAAACAGTCAATGGACACAGGCTGCTTCCTGAGAATTTGGCCTCTCCTGTTAACCAACTCAATTCTTATGGCATTTTAAGGACAAAACTCAGATGACAAGATCTTCACACAAACTGTGTTGTGCCAAGAAGGCATTAGAGTACAGGAATTCCAAGACTTTAAGGTATTTGTTGGCCCTTACATATTAGTATTTTAAATTTATTTAAATGGTTAAGACAAAAATAGACATTCAAATGTAGTCATAGCTTATTAAAGACTATAATCCTCAGTGTCCACAAGACAATCAACCAAAATATTCAGTGAGTTCCAAGTCATGCAATAAAATAACTCTCCCCATTACATGAATGAGTTTTTTCATAGTAGGTCACAAATACAACAAAGACTTTATCCACAGACTGTGTGCAATTACAGCCCAATGCCAGTATCTAACTTCTATCTAACTTCTATCCTACAATTCTCAAGCATCTCTATTGCATAAAATTCTCTGTCTAATCTTTGACTCTTTACCAAAATGTTACCTACTTCCTCTCACTAGCCCATGTAGAGGTGGCCTGCGTCTGTGCAAGCATGGACGTAGCTTTAAGAACGCTCTCAAGCACACGATGAATTTAGAACCTCAATTTCCAATTGTATTTTAAGAAAATCTTAATTTCCAAATATTATCCAGATTTAATGTATTCTCTTCCCCTACTTTATCTCTTCGTTGTCTTTTTCTTCTTCCACAACAAACATTCCACACACATTCTTAGAGATGGTTATAAGCTAATTATGCAATTCTAAGTGTTTGGATCTAGGATAAATGAGTCATTCTCTAAGGCTCCAGATACTGAACTGCCCGCTTTTCACCTTATATTAATGCTTTGAAAGACTAAATCATGATTCATAATTGACAAAACTTGGAAGCAACTAAGCTGCACTTCAACGAATGAATAAACAAGTACGTCACATTCATACAATAAATGACTCTTTTGTAAAAGGAAATAGGCTGTCAATCATGAAAGAATAGTCTCAAGTGAAAGTAAACAGGGCCATTGTATTATGTAACTTCAGCTTTATGACATACTGAGATAGGTAAAACTATGTATAAAGTAGAAACATCTACTCTATGGGCTGGAAGGGGAAGAGAAGGGGCAATGGCTAAGCAGAACACAGGTTGTTTGTCTTTCTATTGCTGTGATCACCACAACTAAAAGTAACCTGAGGAGAAAAGGGTTTGAAGAGGGTGCTGCTTGCTGGCTTGCTCAACCTGCTTTCTTATATAAATGGGGAAGCGGGTACATATCCATCATGGCTGATATCCACCCTAATCGTTAACAAAGAAAATGACCCACAGACCTTGCCAATGGGCAATCACACAGAGACATTTTCTCAGTTAAGGTTGCTTCTTCTTCCCAGGCGATCCTAGCTTGTGTTAACTTGAAAAAACAAGCAAACAAGGAAAATACCTAACCATCATAGGGAAGAAAACTATTCTGTGTGACATATAATGGTGGATATGTCATTACATATCAGAAAAAAATCCCTGTTGTAATTTGTGGACCTTAGTCAATAGTAACATATACTAACACCAGCTCATTCAATCAAAACAAATATGCATATTTAGACATTAATATTAAAGGAATTAGGGGGGTTGTAGTAAAGCAGCAGAAGTCATCATGTTTTCAGAATTTTAAGATTAAAAACCTGGGCCTTTGCAGCCCCCCAAAAGTTAGACTTAGGCAGAAAAAGGAGATGAACTCAGTGTGGCCATATTGATGAGAGCAGAGGGGAAAGGAGGGAAGAGAAGGAGAGGGAGG
>JADRCD010102046.1:0-21605 GCA_019843815.1 Montemys delectorum | reverse complement strand
GGAGGGAAGAGAAGGAGAGGGAGGGGAGGGGAGGGGAGGAGAGGGCAGGGCAGGGGAGGGGAGGGGAGGGGAGGGGAGGGGAGGAGAGAGAGGCGAAGATACCCCAAGACACCTTGGAGCAGATAAGAAGAGCATCAAAAACAGCTGGAGGTCAGAGTTGAAAGCTGAGAGGGAATACAATCTTTTTCGACAGAGGACAGATTGAGAAAAGAGCAAAGAGTAATTCTGTAGTCTCTGTAGTGAAAAACAAAAGGAGTCCCTTTAACTGAGGGCTCCACTGTCCTTTTTCTTTTTAAACTGGAGGGTGGAGTAGGTACACACAATACTGATTATAGGTGGAGTTCAGAGGACAACCTTTGAGAATCTTTTCAGTCCTACCATGAAGGTTGGGGGAATGAACTCAGTTCATCGGCCATCCATAGGCCTTTTAATAGAGTTCATATAATGCAAGTGTTTCTTAACCATGCTTAGAAGTCCTTACCCTTCTGATCCATCTGTCAAAGCTAACATAACAACAACAAAAAATTCTTCAAAAAGAAATATAATCAATTTAGGTGTTGTTGTTGTTGTTGTTGTTGTTGTTGTTGTTGGCAGTCCTGGCTGCCCTGGAACTTGCTTGTGTAGACAAAGCTGGCCTCAGTGACAGAGATGCACCAGCCTCCACCTCCTAAGTGCTAGGATTAAAGGCATAAGACTCCATGTTCGTTCTTCGAGATATGAGAAAGGGAACTAGTTTTGACTCAAGAAACCAGAAACATCACTCATGAAATGATGGCTTCAGTGTTAAAGAGAGAAACAAATGAGACAACTACTTCAAAAGAGGTCATCTTTATTTCACAACAGATACACACAAGACAGTCCTCTGTGAAGTGGGTCCACTCACTAACCTAATTCCATTTTGTCCCCATCTGACTCAATTTTACCTGTGACTTTTTCCTTCTGAATTTTCCTGAGTCATTCATCCCTAAAATTCCTTGGATTCCAGGAACTGCTGATCTGATTAATAAATATCTTTACAACAAAAGGCCAAAACTACCCCAAGCAACAGAGTCTCACGGACGGATGACCACATGATGATAGTGCCTGGCTAAGCAATTACCCTGCTGCCATAATGGAGTCATTTACCCTGATGACAGAACCAAGGCTGAACCCTAAGAGGAACAATCTTCTCACAATGGGGACTGATTTATTCCTTCCAGTGATGAAGATTTCTCTGGAGCTTTGCAGAAAAAGGCTCCCCACTCCCACCTTCCCCCACACACCTTGGTTTGTCTTGGGGTTTCTCTACGAATGCCAGACTGGCCTCCAATCTCAGCAACACTCTTGCTTCAGTTCCCTGAGTGCTGGGATTGAAGACAGGCACCACCACATCCACCCAGCTCAGAACCGCTCTTGAGATAATGATCAACCATACTGACCTAGCTGAGCCGATCTGCTCAGCCAGATCGCCATGCATGCAAAGCACAACCCCTGGCCTTTTTACAGTCTTCTATAAGACCCTCAAAGCCCTTGTTAGCCCCCCAAGGCAGAGCTCAGGCCACTAGACTCCTTCTCTTCCTCCCTGTCCCCACACCAATTAAAATGCTTCTCATGCCTTTCACCATGACCTGTCTCTGGCATTTCATGACAGGCAGCCAAGTTTGCTCTACCCAGAGCCCCAGAGGTAGGCCTCTGAAAATATTATAAATGTGTCTTACTTCCACCTGTTGTCATTTTCCTAAAAGGCAAAATTGGTAATAATATGTAATAATGCAAAAAATAAACCATTTCAAATGTCTGCCTCCCCGACAAGGGGCCTATTTCAACCTCCTGAATAAACTCTCCTCCAATAAAAACCACTATCTTGTAACCAAACTACAATCCAACATATTCAAAAGAGATGACAAATAATTAACTTAAAATCGTTTACCTTCGGTTTCTCTTCCCAGTCATTTTCTTACTTATAAATATAAAGCAAAACAAGTAAGGCTTTCTGTTTTCACTTCAATAAGCTGCAATACAAACTGCAGAGTGAAAAGAATAGACTAGGTCAAAGGTCTCATAGTTACTTATGCTCCTTATCTATAATATGAACATCCTTATTTCCCTCCAAGAAAAAACAATCTAACATTTGATCTATTTGTCTTTTTTTCAAATCTCCAATTCTACAAACTCCATCACTGTTAATGCAAATCACGGTTTGACATAAGAGATCTCTGCACTGGGTCAATCACAATAGGATATGATAACCGAAGATACATATCAAACTATGAGAAATGAATATGTTCTTTTACTGATAAAGATGGTTTTCTGGTTTGGATTTAAAGATCTTGAAGTATTGTTTCAATATATAAATTTAAAGAAATAATCAAAAGAATTGCAGAAATGAATTGTAAGGAATGAAATGGAAAGGAAGTTAACATGAGAATTATTCTCATGGATGAAAAAACTAAAGAGAAGTTTGTAATGAAAAGGATTTCTGAATTACAGAATAAGATTCTGCCATAGAGTAAAATAACTAAGTGGGATTATCGAGAAGCATAGGCTTCGGAACAAGACTGCCTGGCAATGTACTTCCTCTCAGTGTTCCTCACAGACAGAAAAAACCCAAAAAGCTGCCTGGGGATCCAGAGTCTTAAAGTTTCCTGCCTGGTAGGGATTGTCTTTAAGGTTTTTACCAGAAAAGATATGACTGAGTTGAAGGAAAATGAGAAAACACGTTGCTGTAAGGACTATCATCCTTCAGTCCACTTCAGGAAACCCAGAAGGAAGAAGCCATCTTCAGAGAGAGCTCCTTATTTCCCAAAGTGGGACCCGCTGGCCACCAGTATAGCTGGAGGAACTCCGTGTGCATTCTGATGAAGAGGGAGACAATGAAAGAGGGGCTGTCCAGACTCCTCAGAGACAGAAGGTAGTGGCCAAGTTGACTCCTTTACATTTCCTCTTTCAATTGAGAAGTAACAGGGTCAAGACCTTCTGTTTGAGTCTCTTCAATGCAATCCAGATTCCTAAGCAAGCAACAAAGGCCTAGTTACCAGAAAAGATGCTGGAGTTTTATTAATGTGATGGTTTAAATGAGAATGGCCCCCATAGGCTCCTATGTTTGAATGCTTGGTCCCCAGTTAGAACTATTTGGGCAGGATTAGGAGGTATATCCTTGTTTGAGCAGGTGTGTCACTGGGGTGGGCTCTGAGGTTTCAAAAGCCCATGTTATTCCTAATACTGTACTCTCTCACTGTCTCCATCACACAGATCAGGACGTAAGATCTCAAGACTGCTGCAGCACCATCCCTGCCTATATCCACCATACTCTCCACTGTGGTGATCATGAACTAACACTCTAAACTGTAAGCAGGACCCCAAGTAAGTGCTTCCATTTACAAGCTGCCTTGGTCATGGTGTCT
The DNA here is from genome assembly GCA_019843815.1 of Montemys delectorum. Classification (NCBI taxonomy): domain Eukaryota; kingdom Metazoa; phylum Chordata; class Mammalia; order Rodentia; family Muridae; genus Montemys; species Montemys delectorum. The sequence goes on along the minus strand of JADRCD010102046.1, from coordinate 18,222 downwards.
CTTCACAGAAGTAGAAAGTAACTAAGACAGGTGCTTAAAGTGGTCACTGAACTTACCCAACAGTTCAACTCATCCTGAAATGAATGCTCTTTACAGCTAGATTCTTGGGGTAACGAAACCCCCAAATCTAAAGGACATCATAGCCAAAGTAATAGATCCAAACATCTACTGTCAAGAGGACAGTTACTATTTAGTAGCTCTACTAGAGAGGTAGAGACACAAGCCAAAAGCACACTCCCTGGAAACCACTGACAGATGGGTTTACAGCCATGCTGCCTGGGAAGACTTGACATTTCTCTCTTAACTTTTGTCAATATTTTAGCTGGCTAGATGTAAGCTTTCCTTTGCAAAACAGAAAAAGCTTAAGAGGACTTTTAAAAGAAATTACCTCCAGTTAATTTCAAAGCCTAAGATAACAATGGTTTTAGCCTCTTGTTTCAAGAATAGTGTATGGTGGGACAGAGAGATGGCTCAGCCTACCTAAGTGTTTGTCATTCAGGCCTGGTAACCTGAGTTTTATCCTTGGACTCCACATAAAGATGGAAGCAGAGAAACCGATTCCATAAAGTTCCCTGCCATCTGACTTCCACACTCCCACATGCATCACACAGATACATGCATCACACTTCCACATGCATTACACAGACACATGGACCACACTCCCACATGCATCATACAGACACATGCATCACACATATATATGAATCATACAGACACGTGCATCACAGACACATGTACCACACTCCCATATGCATCACACAAACACATTCATTACACAGACATACCCATCACATTCCCTCATGCATCACACTCTCACATGCATCACATTCTCACACGTATCACACTCCCACATGTATCACACATACACATGCATCATGCATACATATGAATCATTCAGACACATACATCATACAGACACATGCATCACACTCCCACATGCATCACAGACACATGCACCACATTCCACATGTATTACGCATACACATGCATCACACATACATATGAATCATACAGACACATACATCACACAAATACATGCACCACACTCCCACATGTATCATATACACACATGCATCACAAAGACACATGCAACACAGAGACACATGCAACACACTGCCACATGCATCACACAGATACAACATGTGAGGAATATAATGAAAGTTATATGCAGCATGAAGACTTGGTCATCTGATAAAACTGAAAGAGCCAGTTCTAAATTTAAAAGCCACACTAGTCAACTGTAGATAGGCTTATAGAAATTGGTTGTGGCTTCTATTTGTTGCTGTGCTCCACACATCAGAGCTTCCCAGACAGAAGCTCAAGGTTCTTCCTAATTAAAATGCTGTATGGAAGGTCCTTCCACAGAAAACTTGCTCTGAAGGTGCACCTCAGTATGGAGATTAGCAGGTAATAAAATATAATCAACTGAGGGAAGATGATATCAATTCTTAATAGGTATATAAACCTACTAACTTCCATCTTCTATAGGGATTATAACTTTATCCTATAAAACACGGATTAGGTATATTTAAAAACTAGAAGGTTAAGTTCCCCTCAGGACCAGCCAAACCTGATTAGGACAGGATATTATGTTCCTTACTACTATTCATTCTTCCTTTGAATTTACAAAGTGCTTGGATTCATCATATCAGAATCACCATGACATACAAACCAAAAGACCCAAGTGTGTTACTAAAACTCATGCTGAAGCTAAAGCAAGGAGACCTACCTTCTAATTGTTCTCTTCACTTCTATAGCTTTTCCCCTCTGAATAGTTACACCCTTGTATGTTAGCCAGAACCTCAAAATGAAGTGACTGCAACTGTACTGTAAGACACAACCGTGAGTACCCTTTGGGTCTGATTCTTCTAGTTGGCCTCTTTGCTTAGCTATGTCTTGGACTACACTCCCCAGGATATTAAACCTATATTTTTCTGGGCTACTTGAGTAGGGAATATCAATGACACCTACTTCATTCATGGTTTATGTCATAATTAAATAATGCTTTAAAATGTTGTAGTAAAACAATTATGAGAGAACTCAAGCTAGGATACTAGACTACTCCTGGCAACCCAATGATTGTGCATTAGCACTAAGAGGATTTCACACAACTACTGTAAAGATGCAGAACACTGGCTGCCAGCAAGCAGTTAGGGAATAAAGTGTGAAATGTGTCCAGAAAATACTTAGCCACTAGGCAAGGCCGGCATCTTAGGGGAAATGCCTATATTATATACTCTTAAAGTATCCTTTTCCTATATTTTTAAGCTATAATTTTGTAAGAAAGCTTAGCATGCCCAAAGTATATCCTGTATTTTAACATGTCAACATGTCAACATTGACATTGGCTAAACAAATCCAAAAATGTATCCACCATTGAATTAGTCAGGTTTTGTGTCACTGACCCCAAATATCCAATGTGTGTGTTTATATGTGTGCGTGTGCAGACATGTGCATATGTGTGCATGTGCATGCATGTGTATGTGTGCGTATGTGCATTTATGTGTGTGTACAAGGGCACATGAGTGGAAATAAACTCAGAAATGCACATGTAAAGAGGCCACATGACAACTTCAGGTGTCACTGCCTTTTTTTTTTTTTTTTTTTGAAACAGGGTCTCTCAATGGCCTAGTACAGATTTGTTTGCTAAGCTGGCTAACTAACAAATCCCAAGGATCTGCCTGTCTCTGTCTGTCCAGCACTAGGATTCAAAATACACACCACTTCACTCAAATTTTGTGTGTTGGTGCTGAGGACTAGTTTAGTTTCTCATGTTTCTGTGGCTGGAATTTAACCAATCAAGCTATCTCTACAGTACCCAAAAATTTTTATTTGGGCTTACAGTTTTAAAGGGTTCAGTACATGGTCATTTGATCTCATGTGCTTGGCAAAACATCATGGTGGTACAGAAACTTCTTCATGGTGAACAGGAAACAGAGAGAAGACGCAGACATGAAGAGGCCAGAGCAAGACATAGCCCCCAGGGATGCCCCCAGTGCTCTACATCTCTAATTAGTCCCCATTTCCTATCACCACCTCCCAATTACACCATCATATTATGGATCCATCAAGAAAATTAATCTCATTATGTCAAAACCCTCATGATCTATTCTTCTCTAGAGATGCCCTCTGAGACTTGCCCAGGTGTGTTTCACTAACTACCTAGGCCTATTAAGCCAATCAAGTAGACAGTCAAGACTAACCATCACAGCCATCTCTTTTTGAACTATGATCTCAAACTAAAGAACATGCTCAAGGACACCTTCCTTCACTTAGTGTGCTCAGGAATGTACTCAACCCTAAAAGTTGACTTACATGAGTACATATAGGCTCCCAGAAGGAAAAAAATAAAATCCCCCATTTGTCCCACAAAGGCAAAGTTTAGGAAATAACTTTCATGTTCTCCTTGCCTGCTGCAGATAATAAATCGTTCTCCATTCTTCTTGGCTATGCTTGTCTTGGCACCACACTCACTGACAGATGAAGTCATTACATTAATTAAACCACTGATACCAAGCATCCTATACATGCAAGGAAATGTAGGCTGCAAAAGACTAGACCAACCAGGGAGTAAATTAACCAGGGTGACAATATATCAATAGAGACGAAAAACCTTCTTTTAATTGCAATGAGCTTGATTCAAGCCATAGGGACGGCCTATCTATAAACATTTTCTTTGAAAAGAAGCATAAACAATCACAGAGTAAGTCTGTCTAGCATAGCAGTAATGCCACAGCTGAGGATAGAAACGTGGTAGGAGCCAGGAGCACGCCTTTACTCCCAGCACTTGGGAGGCAGAGACAGTCAGATTTCTGAGTTCAAGGCCAGCCTGGTCTACAGAGTGAGTTCCAGGACAGCCAGGGCTACACAGAGAAACCCTGCCTTGAAAAATCAAAAACTAAAAGAAAAGAAATGTGGTGGGGAAAATGTTCAGTGAAAAGCTGGGCAGTGGTGATGTACACCTTTAATCCCAGCACTTGGGAGGCAGAGGCAGGAGGATTTCTGAGTTTGAGGCCAGCCTGGTCTACAGAGTGAGTTCCAGGACAGCCCCCAGGGAGGGATACACAGAGAAATCCTATCTCAAAAAAAAAAAAAAAAAAAAAAAAAAAAAAAAAAAAAAAAAAAAAAAAACCTAAAAATTGTTCAGTGAAGTATCAAGAATCTGGCTTCTCAAGCATGACGTGGTCACTCTTCAATAACAGCTTCACAGCCTCTCTGAGAAATCACTGTAATGGTGTGAATCTGAAATGTGCTGCACGGGCTAACACCAACCCCCAGCTTTAAGAGGATAGGGTCTTCCTGGTGAGGAAGTCACTAGATGTGGGCCTCTGGAGGTTCAAGCCATGGCACATTTCTCACACCTTAAACTAAACCACTGCACTAGGCCATTCCTGCTCTGACAGATTGCAAACCTCTTGAATGGCTGAGTGAAAAAACTACTTCCGGCGCTGGTGAGATGGCTCAGCGAGTAAGAGCACTGACTGCTCTTCCGAAGGTCCTGAGTTCAATTCCCAGCAATCACTTGGTGGCTCACAACCACCCATAATGAGATCTGACGCCCTCTTCTGGTGTGTCTGAAGACATCTACAGTGAATTATGCTGGAGCAAGAGGGGCTAGCAGAGGTCCTGAGTTCAATTCCCAGCAGCCACACACATGATGGCTCATGGCCATCTGTATAGCTACAGTGTATACAGTTCATACACATAAAATAAATAAAATAAATCTTTAAAAAAGAAAAAAGAAAAGAAAAAACCATTTCCACAACTGTTTCTGTCTCAGCAATACTGAGTAACTAATGTAACTGGCTCTGTGCAGGCCATTTATCCCCTACTTTGTATAAATATTTCAAAACAAGTTAATAAAGAAAATGCATAGTCTCTAATTGTGATGACATTTTCCTATCAAGAACATTTTGTTGGGACTAAAGAGACAGGTCAGTGGTTAAGAGCACTAGGTGTTACTGCAGAGAACCCAGGTTTCACTCCCAGCACCCACATGGTGGCTCACATCCCTGTGTAACTCCAGTTCCAGAGGACCCAACACTCTTTTCAGTACTCTAGAGGTCCCAGACATGCACATGGTACACAAACATTCATTCATATAAAGTAATACTAAAGCACTCAAACACATTAAATAATTTGATTGTTTTGAAAGAACTATCCTTTTGTGGTAAGTGAATACAACCATAGTGAATGCAACTACACTTGGCTCCTCCTGACAGGAAGAAAGGCCTGTCACAAGCCAGACTTCATCTTACTTAAGCTAACACCTTCCATAAGAGTCCCTAGTACATACAGAGCTTAGAAAATGCTCAAGAGCTGAAAGGGGAAGTAAGAACAGAGACTGGAATTTCTAATTCCTTCTCTCAAAAGCTGGTGACCACTGACACTGGGGAGGAGCAGCAGCTGGGGCTCCCAGAGGGTGGAAGCCAACCCCAACCTCAGCCCCGAGGTCCAAACCAGTGTGGGAGACAGAGAGGGGAAGCACATGAGTAGCCGTGAATTTGGAGCGTGCCTAGAATGTATAAGACTCCACAGCTTCAGAGGAAACCAGTCTGTGAGTGTGGATGGTTTAATTCATCTGAAACAGGGGCCTGCCTCAGCTAACATAGTAGGGTGGCATTTGCTAGGGATGATCTGTCTGCAGCAGAGTGTAAACATCTACGAATTTCTTTAGAAGCCTGGTTGACTTCATTTACATACCAAAGAGGGTTTTTAAAAAGCTAACATTTAATGTTCTCTGATTTAATGTAAAAATTTTAAACAATTTCAGATATGTAATCTGTTTACTTATCACAAAATAATTTCTATCTTTAGTATATCAACAAAAGGCTGTTTTCAGGGAGTTACTGTGGAAACAGAGGCAATAAGATTTTGCAAGATGAGGGATGTTAGAAGGGTGAGGCAGGAGTGGGTGAGTGGGTGGAGGAGCATCCTCATAGAGACAGGGGAGAGGGAGGATAGAATGGGGGGATTGTGGAGGACTGGGAAGGGAGATATCATTTGAAATGTAAACAAATAAAATGATTAATAATAAAAATTTTAAAAAGATTTTGCAAGAAAGAGAAAGAAAAAATCTTTAAAACAAAGTATATAAAAGAAGTTACATGCATTCATTAAAAATTCACACTCAAAAAAGTTTTTCTTAGGAAAAAAAAAATGTCTCTCGGGGCTGGAGATATGGCTCAGTGGTTAAGAGCATTGGCTGCTCTTCCAGAGATCATGAGTTCAATTCCCAGCAACTACATGCTGCCTTACAACCATCTGGACTGTCTGATGCCCTCTTCTGGTGTGTCTGAAGACAGCTACAGGGTACTCATATACATAAAATAAATAAATCTTTTAAAAAATTATCTCTCTCATTACTACTTCCAAATCCACAGTGAAATCCCTCAAATGTAAACTTTTAACCATTTAATACCTTCATGGATATACTTCATATACAAAAAAGAGAAAGAGCAAATCTTTATTTTTAAGGTATGTATGCATTACATTCACTATCTTTTCTTTATAAGTTATATTTGGAAATCTTTCCCAATCAGCACATAAAATTAATAATACGAGCAACATCTGTCAAGCACTTACAGTGTGTCAAATAAACAGTTACATTTAATATTCAGGAACACCCCATAAGGCAAGAACTGTTTAAGGATATTGAAGTTTCAAGGTCATTATGGTTACATAATTAACTAGCAATGATGCCAAGATGTGAACATAGCGATTTCACAGCTAACTACTGCTAACCTACTCTACAGTCCACTCTGGATAAACTGAAGTGTACGTAACAAGCCTCTATCAGTGAACATTAGGCTACTTCTAGTTTTCCCCAACATTATCACTAGAATGCTTCTGCAAACATTTTTTTTCTAAATGGAGAACTATGGGTTACTTTCGTCTTTCTTTTGGCCTCTCATATTTCCAAATTTTCTGAAACAAATTATTTCATGAGAAAAATAGGTTTAGAAACTATAATATAACAGGCCTAACATTAAAAATGATAGGGACAAGGTTTAAGTTCAAATCTATAACAGGCCTAGCTATACACAGCTATCATTTTAGCACTTTAAAGGTGGAGGCAGGTGGATTGCTGTAAGTTCCAGGCTGCTTGAACTACAGTGTAAGACACTGCCTCAAAAAGAAAAAAAGTCATGTGTGGGATGTGTGTGTGTGTGGTATATGTGTATATAACACAGGTATATGATGTAAATATAGTATATATTATAGATAAAGTCACATACCACCTGCACACACTTCCAGGAATCAAGTTTCCAAAAGCAAACAATTCTGGTTATAGTTTAAGTTAATTATTTCTCTATTTGCCCAAATTTCACTCAACAACTCGGGTAAAGACAGTGAAAAATGCCTAATGTACCAACTAACAGATTAACAGGAACCCCTGCTTGTGAAGGTGTGTCTTTGTATTTTGAATTGTTAATTCCGTAGAACTAAGTGCAGAGAAGTGTTGGCAGGATTCTGGTGCTGTCATTTCTATGGCCCATCATCGGATTTTCTACTTTGTAAATATTCGTCCTTCCACCATCTGCTTAAAGGCAATCTAGAAATGTATCAGAGGTTGTCTCACCACTGATTAGTCGTAATAAAGATCTGATGGCCAATAGCTAAAGCAGGAAGTAGGGGGTGGAACTTCCAGGCAGGGGAAGGAGGCAGGAAGAGGAAATATCAAAAGCCAACATGGAGAGGAACAGACATGGACCAGAATGGAGCAGAAGCAAAGAGGAATAGGGCTAGCCCCATGGCGGATAGCAGGCTAGCTAGATGGGTTAAGTTAGATGCGTTAGCTGAGACTGCCTCAGCAAAAGGCCCAAGCTTTAAACTTTATTAGCAGCCTCCATGTCTTATTTATCCCACTGGTGGGTCCAGGAAAGTCCAGCTGAGGTGCACAGACGGCTTGCTTCTGCACTATCCTGCAGAAGTCCCCTTCCCCCGCCCCCCCAGGATCTCTCCCACAGCTGGCTTCTGCATCCTGCCTCTGCACTTTCCCGGAGAAGTTTGGTAAGGCTGGCTTCTGCAGTTTGCCTCTGCATTGCCCCTCAGAAACCTTGCTCTCTGCCTCTCCCCCTTGCAGCAAACCCAGGGGTTCACCCCACCTCCCTAGCTGCTCCAGGAGAAGGACTCAAGGAGCAGTGGGTGCCAGCCAAATGACAAAAACTCCTCAGCTTCGGTGGCCCCAAGGCCAGCACTCTCCTAGATAACCAGGTGCAGCTGGCGCCTATCCTTGACGAAAGGAGATTAGGGTCTCACAGTTAAATCATAGAAAAGAGGTAATGAGAGGTCACAGACAGTTATGCCTGGCCATAAAACTAGTTCCTAATAGCTCCACAAAAGACACTCTTTAATCCCCCTACCAGCTTCAGTTCCGGCCTACCAAATGGTATCTGAGTTATGACATACCTAATCCACCTCCCTTCTCCTTCACCCTAAGCATTCAAAAAATTTCTAACTGCTCTGTATATAAGTGTTAAAGCGCCCAACCTACGCTGTAGGGGGCTTACAATCTGAATCAAGACTGGAAATATAAAGACTCTTGCAAATTGCAGCAGACTTCAAATTTCTTGAGCTCTTCTTGGTTTCCCGAGGAACCAGGGCATAAAACAGCAATAAAGCATTCCAAAAACTAACAGATTAACAGGAACACTCCAATGGCAGCCACCACTGTTACAATCTATCTCATGTCTTTCATGGACTCTGAGCTCTAAGTTGAGATACTGTCTTTGGGTCACTTTTATGTGAACTTGTCTAAAGTCTTTAGGATGAGCCAGAGAACTGGACCAGGCTAAGATGTACACAAACAGGACAAAAGGAGTCCTTCTACTTGATTTCAGGACACAGTATCAAGGTACTGTGTTAAGATGATAAGCGCGTCTCCAACAGAATGATTTTATAGAGCATGTCAGTATGTCTTAATTTCCTCTACTACCATACAGTAACAACACTGTCCCCCACTTTATAGAACATATTAAATTATAATACAGAGAGAAAAAACAAAAACAGCACCTATGAATGTCAGCTCTTACTTAAAATTAACAAGTGACAACAGGTAGGGGAAAAAAGTCTATAGTAAAAAGCCAGTCCTCCTCCTCCTCACAAAGGATAAAAGATGTCTTTCATTTAATCCATTTCTTAAGAAGAAAGTCTTAAGAATTGTCTTGCACACAAGCATATAAATTAGTCTTTGTGTAAGTTAGATATGTTAGTTGATAAATCCTAACTTATTCAAAGGTTGTTTTGTTATTGTTTTCCTGGGTTTTTTAAACAAGACCTCCCTCTGTACCCCAGGCTGGCCTAGAATCAATCCCTCTGGCATCAAACTCATGAAATCTTCCTGTCTCAGATGCAGCACAAACCACCTCACCTGGCTTATTCTAACTTTTAAATGCTTCTCAAGCCTGTGTCCTATCCTATCCTTTCCTACAGTATGGGACTACAATTCAGAACATACTTGTAGCCAGCAGTGGTGGTACAAACCTTTAATCAAGCACTCAGGAAGCAGAGGCAGGGGGATCCCTATGAGTTCAACGCCAGCCTTGTCAATATAGTAAAATTCTTTCTGAAAACAAACAAACAAACAAGCAAACAAAGAACTCCACTGTGAAAATCTGAATGGTCTTTTCCTTAGATCGTGAAGAAAGTGAGGATTTCTGCTGGCTCAGCATTATGCTGGAGGTTCTAACCAATGAAATAAGGAGGGTGTACTGGCTAGTTTTGTGTGTCAACTTGACACAGGCTGGAGTTATCACAGAGAAGTGAGCTTCAGTTGGGGAAATGCCTCCATGAGATCCAGCTGTGGGGCATTTTCTCAATTAGTGATCAAAGGGGTGGTGCTATCCCTGGGCTGGAAGTCTTGGGTTCTATAAGAGAGCAGGCTGAGCAAGCCAGGAGAAGCAAGCCAGTAAGGCTCATCCCTCCATGGCCTCTGCATCAGCTCCTGCTTCCTGACCTGCTTAAGTTCCAGTCCTGACTTCCTCTGGTGAGCAACAGCCATGTGGAAGTGTAAGCTGAATAAACCCTTTCCTCCCCAACTTGCTTCTTGGTCATGATGTTTGTGCAGGAATAGAAACCCTGACTAAGACAGAGGGGAAAAGTAAGTATGCAGAAGAGCTGAGGGAAACCACTCCAGTCTGGAGTGTTACAGCATGAGGCTGCCATTCTCAGCTAAAAGTTGCATAAGGGGTGTCAGGAGGCAAACCCCAAGTCCCCAGCCTTGAATTAGCCTTAGTGGAAGAGAAATGACGAAGCCATAAAACATATAGGTATGGAGAACTTGCCTGCACTCTACACTACGTTCCCAGGGGAGACTGCTATAGTGACAGTCCCCTTATCAAAATCCCAAACCATTGGGAAACAGGTCTGACAGTGGAACCCACCTGTTATGCTGTCAGATGCTGAGCCCTGAGATGTTGCTTACTGGCTGAGAGATGAAGTGACAAGATATACTTTTTCTCCATGGAGATTGAATTAGCAAGAAGAGAGATGCAAAAGAATCAGCCCTGAAGCCAACCTGAAAAGTTTTAAGAAATGTGGTCATAAAGATCACTGCACACCACCAAATACTCTCTTAGATTTAGAGAAGCCAGAGTGATAGGACATTATCTGACTGGCCAGTTAGGACTAAGAGCGATCAGCAACAGTGAAAGCACACATCATAAGAGAGCCAGGCTGCTAGAAATTAGCACAATCATTGAAATGCTTGCTGCAGGGCTGGAGAGATGGTTCAGTGGTTAGAGCACTGACTGCTCTTCCAGAGGACCTGGGTTCAATTCCAGCATCCACATGGCAGCTCACAAATGTCTGTAACTCCAAAATCTGACACCCTCACACAGGCATATATGCAGGCAAAAACACCAATTCACATAAAATGAAAATGAATTAATAATAAGAAGAAATACACACAAAATGCTTGCCACACAAGAACCTTAGTCTGACCCCAGTACCCACATAAAAAGCTGGGTGTGTCTTCAGTTTGTTGTGAGATCATGTCTCTTAGGAATGTCAGAAGCTACACCCCTAAAGTCTCCTCAACTTGACTGCTCAACATGAGGTGGACAAGGACAGCAAGAGACTTGCTAAAGTGGATGGAGAAAGCTCAGAACCCTCAACTCTACACAAAGAACTACACAACTAAGGAATGCCAGGAGTAGGGGAGTCTTCCCAGGGAAGGCCACACCAATTAATTATACAAGACCAAATGGTCAGCCCTGAAAACATGCAAACAACTAACATTATACAGACGGTGCACATTGTATTTATGTATTTACAAATATGTATGTATGTATGTATGTATGTAAGGACAGTTAATGAAAAAAGAAGCCATGAATTTGAAAGAGGGCAAGGAGTGGTGTTGGGGGGGGGGGGTTGGAGGGAGGAAAAGGAATGGAGAAATGATGTAATTGTACTATAATCTCAGAACATAAAAGAAATATATTTTTGAAAAGCTGGGCAAAGCAGCACACACCTGTAATCCCAGAGCAGGGGATTCCCTAGGGCTTGCTGGTCAATAGTCTAGACAAATGAGTGAGCCCCTGCTTAAACAGCAGACCTGTTCTCAAAAGACGGAATGGAGAGCAAATGAGGACGTCACCTGACACTTAACTCTGGCCTCCACACTTGCACACAGACAGACAAAGGATAAAGACACACATACACAGGCATGAGGCAGGGGTGGCGTGTCCTGCTGACCTTGTTCCTACGAAGGATGCTCCATTCATAAAACAGGCAAATATGGGAGTTAGAGGAGGAGAAAGAGGCTAAGGGGTAACAGAGAGAAATATTCAGAGGAAAAACAAAAAGAAATAAAACTGTCTCTTACTCATCAAAATGATACTCCATACAGAAAGTTCTAAGGAACCCATGAAAAGACAGTAAAATAAACAAATTTAGCAAAGTCCTAGGATACTACTTCAATATTCAGAAATCAACAGTATTTATATATCCTACCAATGGACAAACCAATTAAATAAACCTTTGTATGATAACATCCCAAACAAAAGTAGTTTAAAATAAACTTACCAAAAGAAGAAAAAGACTACAAGAACAAGGCCAAAAGAAGGTGGAGGAGGTGACAGCTGTACACTGAAAACCTAAATCTACTGAAAGGAAACCAATAAGAGACTGGGAATGTAGCTTAGCCAGTACATGAAAGAAATATAGGTTGAAAGAAATGTAGCATGAAGCTATCCTTGCATCTCACACACTTGTAATCTCAACACTGGGGAAGGAGAGGCAGTAAGATAAGAAGTTCAAGGTCTCTTGGCTGCACGGCAAATCCAAAGCCAGCCTAGGCTACAGGAGATCCTGTGTCAAAACAAAATGACATCCCCCTTAGGATTGAGCATTGCATGGTCACTTCTGCCCTGCAGGGGTATCACCCCTTCCAAGGCTGGAGAGACAGCAAGGAAGAAAGAAGAGAACATAAGGGCCAAGGGATGGGGAGACCCAAGCAGATAGACATCTGGACATGACCTGGCCACTGCACTCATGAACCTACTGTAGCTGTGCTTAAAACTAGCTCAAAAATGAGCCCAGCAACATTTCATCACAGATGGGGAGGGGTCTGTGAGTGTGTCCTTTACTTCGGTGTGAAAGTCACTAAGTTGTCCTTGTTCTAGTAAATATCCTACCCATATTCAGGCAAGGACCCCTAATTTAAACTCAACCCCCCCCCCACATACACATACAAACTATGAATATAGGGGTGTATCCTTGTTGGGGAAAAAATTTTTCATCAGGAAAAGGAATAGGGAATAGAGAGCAAATAAATACACACACACAAACACACACACACACACACACACACACACACACACGAAACTGTCAAAGAATCTTTTAAAAGAAAATGCTAAATAAGAGCTAAGTGAACAAAGACTTTCCATGGACTGAAAAGCTGTCTTATCTAGAGGGTCATTCTCCCCACGCTCTTGTACAGAGACGAAGCAAAGCCTATCAGCATTCCAACAGGGTTACTGCAAGCCTTAACACACTTTCTATTAGTGCTGATCCTAAACTGTGCAAAATATCTAGAACAGCTAAAATGACTTGAATTAGAAGATACATTTGAGGACTCACACTGACAGCCTTCAAAACTCACTACGAGGCAACAGTAATCAGAGCAGTGAGAATCTGGTCTCAGCATAAAGGACTCGGTGAAACGAAACTGAAGGTGGCACACACCAAGGAGGCAGAGGATGAAGAGATCATGTTCATCTGCTGCAATACAGCTTGGGTAAATAAGTTCCTGTCTCAAAAACTCATGCAACAAAAATCAGCAATCTCTCCTGTTTAGGACCAGCTACATTTTGATTGTATGTGTTATCACTGGGGGAGACGCATGCTAGATGCACATGTGGAGCCAAGGCTCCTCCACCCTCACCTGGGTTCCCAGCACTGAACTCAGGTAGGCAGGCTCACACAAGTGCTTTCCCCACTGAGCTCACATCAGCCCTCAATTAGCTTTTAAAATTCAGTACAGGATGAATAAATTGTGTAAAATCAAATTAGGAAATTAGGACTTCTGAATCCCTAAACAACTTTTGTTGTTGTTGAGAGATGGATTAGCAGTTTAGTGCACTGCTCACCTAAAGGACCTGGGTTCAATACCCAGAACTCACATGGAGGCTTACAACGATCTGTAACTGCAGGTCCAGGGGATCCAACACTCTCTTCAGGCATCAGCAGGCACCCACATGCATGTGGTGCACATGCATATACATACGTAGAGCCAACACTCATACACATAAAATTAAAATAAATCTAAAAAGAACTAAAACCACAGGCTGGAGAAATAGCTCAGTGGTTAAAAGCACTTGTTCTTGCAGGGGACCAAGGTTCAGCTCCTAGAACCACATGGTAGCTAACAATCATCTGTAACTCCAGTTCCATAGGATCTGATACTGTCTTCAGACCTCCTTGGGCACTAGGCACATATTCGGTACACATACATACATAGAGGCAAAACACCCACACACATAAAATAAAACAAATAAATATGAAAAAATTTAAAATTAAAACTAAGTGTTCAAACAAAAATAAGTACACAAATGTTCATAGAGGCACATTCATAGTAGCCAAAAGACAGACACTACTCATATGTCCATTAACTGATGAATGAAGAAACAAAATGTACTATGTAAAATGGGACACTACTTATTCATAAAGAGTAAAAATAGGAGTATGTATTATAGCATGGAAAAAACATGGCAACATGCTAATCTTTAAAAGCCACACACAAAAAGACCACATGCCATATAACTCTATTTATGTAAACTGTTCAGAAACGGCTAACACAGAGACATAAAAGATAGACCAGCAGTTACCCAGGGTTTTAAGTGGAAATGGAGAGTGACTTAAACCTGGCACAAGGCTCTTCTTGGGGTGCCAGCTGTGCTCTACAATCATAAATTTACTAAAATCACTTGCTGTATACTTCAAAATCTATTTATTTATTGTATATAATATCAGTGCTCTGTTTTGATGCACACTAGAAGAGGGCATAGGGAATCAGATCCCATTACAGACGGTTCTGAGCCACCATGAGGGTGCTGGAATTGAACTCAGGACCTCAACCACTGAGCCATCTCTCCAGACTTTCACCTGTATACTTTAAATTTTATGGTATGTAAAATATACTTCAATAGGATGAGAGGACGTCTCCGAGCATAAAATGACTTGCCATGAGAGCCTGCTAACCCAAGTTCAGCCCCAGAACCTACAGTAGGAGAGACTACAGAAAGCTGTCCTCTGACTTCCACATGTGCAATGTGGTACATGTCCATGGTTCATGTACACTGATAATAAATGAGGTTAAAGTATATACATTAATAGAGCTAGGTCTCTTGTGAATGGGGCTGCTCTGTGAGAATAAAGGAATGATATTAACCAAGGAGAAAGGATAATTGGGAGAGCTGAAAGAGGAGAGCCAGCGCAGAGTGACAGAGACAATTGGGGACCCTGAAACAAGTACCACTATCCCTGTATCTTTAGCAATAACTATGACAACCATCAAAGTGCTAACATGAATGAGAGGGAGGGCTAGCTCACTTTTCTGGTGAATGCGTGCACATGTATGAAAAATCCAAAATCCAAAAGTAAAACAGGTAAACATTCTTGTGAAGGTTATGAAAAGTCACTGTGGTGTTTTGAATGAGAATGGTCCCCATAGGCTCCTAGGTTTGAATGCTTGGTTTAGAACTATTTGGGCAGGATTAGGAGGTATGCCCTTGTTTGAAAGGTGTGTCACTGGGGTGGGCTCTGAGGTTTCAAAAACCCACACCATTCCCAGTACTGCACCCTTTCCCTGCCTCCATCACACAGATCAAGATGTAAGCTCTAAGGACTGCTCTTCGGACTAACCCTCCGAGACTGTAAGCAACCCTCCACCTCCCCATCTCATTTAATACTTCCTGTTATAAGCTGCCTTAGTCAGGGTGTCTCTTCACAGCAATAGAACAGTAACTAAGATAGGCACTAAGGTCTGAGCTAAGCTTTTTAAAACTTAAATTACAGGGACTCCATAGCCAGCTAAGACCAAGTTAATGACCAATCTCTTTGAATTTTCCCAGTTCTGCTTCAATTTAAAGAAGAATATGGAACCATTAAAATGATTAATTTGAAGGTCAGGAAAATGGTTCAAAGGATAAAGAACGTATCACCCAAGCATGAGAACTGGCATTCAGATCCCAGTGCTCACATAAACTCCAGGTCGACATGGGAGAAACCCTGCCTCAATAAATAAGGTGGAGGGTAGTCAAGGGAGACACTCAACATCTATCTTGGGCACATACACATACACACACA
This sequence comes from Montemys delectorum, assembly GCA_019843815.1. Lineage (NCBI taxonomy): Eukaryota > Metazoa > Chordata > Mammalia > Rodentia > Muridae > Montemys > Montemys delectorum. Next base: position 2,412 of record JADRCD010102046.1, on the reverse strand, counting down.
CACACATACACACACACACAGAGAGAGAGAGAGAGAGAGAGAGAGAGAGAGAGAGACAGAGACAGAGACAGAGACAGAGACAGAGAAAGTAAAATGATTAATTTTATTTTATATGTATGTATGTATGTATGTATGTATATATGTATTTGTATGTGTGAAAGTGTTTGTACATATGTGTTCCTGTGGAGGTCAAACGTCAACCCTGGGTGTCATTCCTCAGGTACCATCCACCTTGTTGTATGAGATGGGGTCTCTCCCAGACTTGAAACTCCCTGATTAAGCTATACTGGCTGGCCAGAGAGCCCTAGGGATCAAAGTGTCTCCAATTCTTGTACTAGCACAACAAGCACTTCACAGACTGAGCCATCCATCCCCCTGCCTCCAAATTAACTCTGAAGAGCATCTGTCACTTAGTATGACCAGCACACTTACCTTCCTTCCTCTCATTAGAAACCCTTTCTGTTTGTAATGAACTTACTCCTTGAGACCCAAGTAAGGCTGACATCATTACACTCCTTCCAAGCCAGGGAAGGGCAAAGAACCCAGGACTGACCAGACTCTTCTACATCCCTAAACACAGCAATTGGTTCAAGGAAGCATGTCCACCTGAAGCAGACAGGTAACTGAGCTCCTGATAGGAGCTGAGCCTAGAAATCTCATTACGACTGCTTTGGTTTGGGTTTTTGTGTAAAGTCTGAGATACAAAGACAGCAGATCTCCTGCCAACATTTGTATCCCCTAATCCAATCTTAACTAACAAGAGTGAACACTTCTTTGTGTACGTAAATGAATTTGATTTGCGCTTCTGTAATTGCATTTTAAAAATTCCCTTGGTTTAAAAAAATAAAGCCAGTGAAAAAGTAACAAGACATCCAAAGTGGCTGCCAGAAAGCCAACATAACAGACAAAGCAGAGTGGGACTTAACCTGAGACACTGAGCTGCCTAGAACAGGAAGGTAAGTGCCCTTTCTACAAAATCCTCTACTAACTGAGGAACTCTTTCTCTGTCCACAGATACTCTTTGTAGCCAGCAGGCACATCTGCCAAATGCTCTCTCTCCAGCAGCCAGGAAGACATGCCTCCACCTTCCATCACTTCTTATCTTCTGAGCCTCACCCCACTTTCTGTTGTTCTTGATGCCCTGGGACTGTACTTCCCAAACAAAGCTTGGATTCTCGATCCTTAGCTCCTGTTTCTAGGGGATGAAGTCTGAAAGAATTTGTAAAAAGAAAAGAGAAAAAAAGAGACGAGAAGAGAAAAGAAGAGAAGAGATATAAAAAGAGAAAGAGGGGCTGGAGAGATGGCTCAGTGATTAAGAGCACTGACTGCTCTTCCAAAGGTCCTGAATTCAATTCCCAGAAACCACATGATGGCTCACAACCATCTGTAATGATATCTGAAGACAGCTACAGTGTACTCATAATACATAAATACATAAATCTTAGGAAAAAAAGAAAGAAAATATCTCTCAGCAACCATCTAGCTCAAGAGTGAAGCACAGAATGCTTTGCTTTTGAGATCTTAGAGTACAATGCTGAACAGGAATGGTAACAATTGCACAGTAACGCAAGTTAATATACAGCTTTCCATCACTACAACAAGACACTTTACATAGGTGAATTATAAAGACAGAAGTTGTCTTTGGGCTCACTTTCAAAAGTTCCCATCCATGCCAAGAGGCTCCTTTGCTTTAAGCCCATAGTAGATAACACATCATAGAGTACAAACATGGCAGAGCAAAACCAGTCACCTTATGACCAGAGAGCAAAAGAGAACAAGGAATAGATGGGAGCCCCAACCCCTTCAATGCCATACTTCTGGTAATTCTTAAAGGACTCATCAGCTTCCCAAAAGCCACTTGGGGGCTACCTGTTAACACACAAGCCTTTGGGACATATTATGATCAAACTACAGAGCAAAATCAAAAAAAATAAATCAATTGATGAATAAATAAATACTGTTAACAGTTCAAAAGGAATAAACAAAATTTTATAACTCCCAGAAAATATGACTAATTACTAATATATACAGAAAATATCAAAAGAAAATCTACAGACATGCTTTATAACCAGAGTTTAGTAAGATGTAGTTAGATATAAAGTTATTGAATAGCTAGAAATAAACCTAACCAAAGACATGCAAGGGCCTCACAGAAAAACTATGAAGCATTTTTCCTGTGATAAGAAAGTCCTAAATAACAGAAAAGAGATGCTGTGGAATATGGATTGCAAACTCAGTATTAAAACCAAACTGATGGTTAAATTCAACATAGTTCCGCCAGGCAGTGGTATCACACGTCTTTAATCCTGGCACTTGGGAGGCAGAGGCAGGTGAATTTCTGAATTCGAGGTCAGCCTGGTTTATGCAGTGAGTTCCAGGAAAGCCAGGGCTACACAGAGAAACCCTGTCTCG
>JADRCD010101991.1:5847-19832 GCA_019843815.1 Montemys delectorum | reverse complement strand
TTTTTTTTTTTTTTTTTTTTTTTTTTGGACCTGGGTACCATCCTTAGCATCTCTCTTTGTCTCACACTTCTACATGTTCAAAGCAACATAAAGCCCATGTGGCTCTACCTTGAGGATACAACTGGACTGTGACTGGTTCTCACTGCCTGCACTGTCACCAGGAACTTTAAGTAGCAATCATATACAGTTTATGTTAAAGTCAGTAGCACCTCTTAGATTTTCTAAACAAAACAAAACAAATCAGACTGTTTTACTGTTCTACTCCAACCTCCAGAAGCAATCACTTCATTCAGATAAATAACCATTGTCCCTAAGTAGGGCTAAACTAAGATACTGATACTAGGAGTCAAATCTCTCCAATGATAACTCAGTTCACAAGACTAAAGTCTCAGACAACATAGCTGGGGTATTTATTTTATTTATCTGAGTACATTGTAGCTGTCTTCAGACAAACACCAGAAGAGTGCCCCAGATCCCATTACAGATGGTCGTGAGCCACCATGTGGTTGTTGGGAATTGAACTCAGGACCTCTGAAAGGGCAGTCAGGGCTCTTAACCGCTGAGCCATCTCTCCAGCCCCGCTGGGGTACTTATAATTAAATCCCCTATTGCATTTTTTCCTCTGTGCTGGTCAACAAGGTGAGTCGCTTACTACACTTCTGCTACCAGCCTCTCTGCAGAAGGGAGGCTCCTGGAACTCACCGGAAGTTAGAGCCTCCATCAAGGGCAGACGCAGGAAGCACTGGCACTAGGGCAGGTTACAGAAGAAGTGCAGGAGCAATGCATTTGAAAGAGCACATGCTTATGTCCAAATCTTGCCCCCCACCACTTGGGGTTGGGGTGATCTCCCACAACCTTTTCCAACACTCAGAAATGGCCTCTCGTTTTCTCTGCTCTCCAGACTTAAGCCAACTGAGAAGACACAAAAGCCACAAAGGGTCCCTACCTTAGGATATCAAGGGGGCAGATGATCTACCAGTTCCCACAAAGCCAGGCCATGGGCAGCTGTCTTCTTTTGATCTGCACTTTACACAATAAGAGTGAGGTTGAGTTTCTTTGTATATATTTTTTAATTACCTCGTGCTTCTTACCTTTATTTTTGCTCCTTTGTTCTGTTGGTTTATTAATCTTCTTGATTTACAAAAGCACATTGTATATTGTGTCATACATGATGTATTTCACCCAGGTTAGTTTTATCTATAGAATTTTTTTGTGATTAAAAACTTCCTAATCCTAGGACTGAAGGGATGGCTCAGCCAGTCAGAACGTATCCTGTTCTTGTTGGGATGCAAGGTCCGTCCCAAGCACCCACATTAAGTGGCTTGCATCCTCCAGGAACTCTAGCTCCAGGCTATTCTATACCCTCTGGCCTCCGTGGGTAGCCTCACCACATGAGCATCCTCATATGTGCATATACCCACACACAGACACACATACATGCACAAAATTAAAGATTAAAAAAATTAGGTTCTCAATCTGTTTCTCAATCATTTTTTTAAGTTTGTGAACTTGGCTTCATTTGAAAATCCTACTGTAAAATCCCAGTACCTTCTTATTATTCTTTCTTCATTAGCTAAAAAGGAAAAAAGAAAAATCCTGCCAGGGACTGGAGAGATGGCTCAGCAGTTAAGAGCACTGAGTTCAATTCCCAACAACCACATGGTGGCTCACAACCACCTGTAATGGGATCTGATGCCTTCTTCTGGTGTGTCTGAAGACAGCTACAGTGTACTCACATGCATAAAATAAATAAATAAATAATCTTTAAAAAAATAATTCTACTATTGATGCCACCAACTCTTTCCTAGCAGTCAAGGAACTGGACCATCTGGCAACAAGGTGATGGAGTTCCACGGAGCATGTCACTAGGTGCTAGCCCTTCCCTTGGGGATGCTTTTTCAGTATGGGACAAATTAAGAGAGTGTATAAGAAACATGGATCTCAAATCTCAGCTTCTGGACTATACCATGGGTCTGGCTGAAGGAGACTGGCCATGCTAATACACTGCAGGAGAGATTAATTCTGCCTTTGTCAACTCTAGGGACAAATAAGATGAAAGACAAAGTTTTATCAGGGCACTAAGGGTCAACCAGTTGCCCCGGGCTTTCCAGAAAGATTTCCAGAACCAAACTCCAGAAATGTTGACATAGAAGACCCACCTTTGTGGAGGAGCTGTATACACAGGAGCTGTATATACAGGAGCTGTATGTACATGAGTACACACACAGGAGCTGTATACACAGGAGCTGTATATACAGGAGCTGTATACATAGGAGACATATATATATACATATATATATATACATATATACACACACATACACACACACACACACAAAGGAGCTATATACTCAGGAGTTGTATACACAGGAGCTGTATACACAGGAACACATACACAGGAGTTGTATACACAGGAGCTGTATACACAGGAGCTGTATACACAGGAACACATACACAGGAGCTGTATGCACAGGAGCTGTATACACAGGAGAATGGACAGGAGTCTCCACTACTGAGCTCTCATCAAAGTACACTGTAGATATTTATGCAGTACTTTCTCCCTAAAAGAATAAAAAAGACAAAGGTTGAAGGACATCCAGGAACAGTTCAAGAGCATCTTCTGCCAGGCATGGGTACACACCTGTAGTCTCAGGTATTTGGGAGATGAGGCAGGAGGATAGAAAGTTGGAGGCCAACCTGGGCAGCTTGGGACACAATACCCTTTGCCTTCATGGTGGACCTCTGATAAATGGCGTTCCTCTTTCCTTCTTTTCTTTCTTCCCGTCCACAGGAGGTCATTATAGACAGAGAAATGGATGAATATACATAAACACATACATATATTTATATATTTTAAATACATATTTATAGTATATAAAGAGATATTGCTAGAACCATCAAGAACTATTCATGAATATTAGGAAGAAGTTTTCATTGCCCCAAATGGAAGTTGTACAAGGTGTTTGAGAAATCCAGAGTGGGAAAGCCCAAGACAGACCGTTTCCCTTTCCCTCAGCCACAACAGTCACTTGTTTAACTCAGCACATGTAAACGGAAAAAGGACATCTCAGAGAAGGCCACCTCAGCACAGCAGTGACTCAGGGGAGGGCAGTGGACCCTTAGTGCCTTCCAAACTCACTCCAGGAATTGAACTTTATGGACTGGGAGCTTCGAGAGGAATTCGTGTCTGTACTGAACACAGACAGAATTGTTCTTGTAATTCTTCCCTAAGCAAAACAACAACTACTTGCATATCATTTACATGGTATTTGGGAGTAAGTAGCCGGAAATGACTTAAAGCACTGGGGGGGATCACATGGGTCCTGTGCAAACAGCACAGCATTTTCTATGAAACTCAGGTATCTGAGACTCTGCTGTTATAAGTAGAGATACCCAGGACCAGTTGCCCTCAAGCATCAAGGGACATTTTAGTTTTATAAGTCATGAGACAACTACGGACTTTGTGAATAAATACTAATTGGACAGAAAAAGGAACCCGCAAAAGTTTGATTTATATTAAAAAAAAAAAAAAAAAAAAAAAAAAACAGCTTCTGAAGGGGTTTGCAACCCCATAGAAAGAAAAACAAAATCAACCAACCAGACACCCCAACCCACCCCCAGAACTCCCAGAGACTAAACCACCAACCAAAGAGTACACCTGGAAGGCCCTTGGTCCTGTAAAGGCTCAATGCCCCAGCGTAGGGGGATGCCAGGGCAGGGAAGCGGGAGTGGGGATAAGATAGGGGTTTTCCGAGGGGAAACCAAGAAAGGGGATAACATTTGAAATATAAACAAATAAAATATCCAATAAATCAAATAAATGAAATTTAAAAATCAACCTCCACAAAAATAACATTTAAAGTCAAACCTTTTTTTTTTTCCAAGTTGAGGAAATAGAATCCTTTGACCCATAAACATTTGTCCCGTTTGACAAATATCTCTCATCAGTGGTCTTAAGCTTAAAAATAAAAATATATTTCATCATATGTAGCTTAAAAGTAATCCTATAATTAATAGGTGAAAAACAGAGAGAAAGATTGCTGAAGATTAAGATTAAGCCCTGCAGAAGCGAATGTTCTAACTGGAAATTGGTTTAATTAATAGCACATTTTACATAATGATTACAGTGTAATTGCGCTGACTAGCAGAGTGTCATTAAATATATCCATGCTCCTTTACAACACCCTAAGGCTAAAAATAATGAGTTACATTGAAAATCACTGTGCAACAGGTTCATAAATAACATTTAAGCCTATACAAGGCGAATACTTATAAATAATAAATATTTGCCTTTTGTAATTGAAGGAAAAATGACAGCCTTCTTTTCTACCACCTCATAGATTGCCATGCTATAATGCTGGAAAGATTTTTTCCCCCTTGCTTTCTCTAGAAGGTCTTGAATAATTTATTCAAATGCTAATATTCCACGTAGTCTGACTTTGAGGAACAAATATTCCTACATAAAGAATAAATGCCAAGCTGCTTATTACCTCTCGCGCTGAGCTTTCCACCATGCACCCCCAAAACCTCCGCCGTCCATTACACCTGTCACATGAAGTTAGTGGCCAAATTTTCTTGCAAGGAGGCGGCATTTTTCTTTAGCTAAAAATTACCCCTTCTCCCAAAATGTTCATCATGTTCAAGGCACAGCAGCGGGTCCGTGGATGCAGAAGGAAGAGAAAGGAACCCAGAAGCCGCCTCGCCCACCAGCCGACCCTTCTCCCTGTCCTCCGTGATACCTGAGAACGTAGATGTAGACAGCTAACACTTGCAAAGTCTCACTCGGGGCCTGCGAAAGGCCAATGTCATAGCCCACATCTCCATCTCCTTAGCTCCAAAATGGAGTCTCATTCCTATGAGAGTGCAGAAAGTCATGGGCAAAGTAGCCTCTGATGAGAGTTTCCTCAAAGAAGGCCCTAGCCATGGCCTCTGTCTGAGGGTGATGGACAAGCAGCAGGTAGAACTAAGCTGGAAAGAGACCATGAGAGGGGATAGAGGAGGTCTCCACTGTCCAGGAGGAATGCAGGAGAAAGCTCTTCCACGGAGTGACAAGCAAGTCAGGCACCTTCGCCGTGACAACCTGAACAAGCTCGGTTCATCCTTGGGACTGCAGCTTTTTGCTTGAGGCCAGAAGGCAGAGACGAAAAGGCCTTCGCATCAGCCATACCTCAGTCTTAGAACTGAGTCTACCAGTTACCTGTGTGATGCTGGGCAGGTTGTTGAGTGCGGAAGCAACACTGCTTTTAAATTCCAACTTCTGAGCTCAAGGAGCCTCAGTTTCCTAATCTGTAAAGTGGGACAACAATAGCCTCTGCTTCCTAAACATTATTATGAGAGTTAAATAAAAAAAAAAAAAAAATGTAAGTGTGTCACCACACACCAATCTCTCAGCCCTGAGGTACTGTTCACCAGGCCCCAGGCCTCTTACTGTAGAAGGGACATGCTCCGTCTGGCCTCGGGGTCCTTGCAGTTGGCTTTGTCTGCTACTCTCTTCCTGCCTGCCTGAGGAGTGCTCAGGATTTTAGCTCAAACAAGCCATCCTCAGGAATGTGTCATGGCCAGGCCTCCCACTAGGTCAGGCCTTCTCTCACAGCATCCCGCTCTGAGGCTTCTCGGTTGCCTGAAATTATATTTTGGAATTACCCTCTCAACCATGTCCATTAGGAAACTGTGCGTGCCGATGCAGGCAGCAGCTGTAACTGTTCGGGCTCATAGTAAGTCTCGCTCGTCCAAGACTCTGGACATGGTCCTCCGTAAGCAGCTGGAGAAAGAACGGAAAGAAAGTGTAGAAATAGTGCAAAAGGGAGAGGGGCTGGGAGGGTGGGGGAGGGGAGGGGAGACTGGAGGGTGCAGACAGGAAAGGGGAGGTAGAACGGGGGTCATTGCATCATCAAATATCAAAATAGCAGAAAACACAATACTTCTCAGTAGCAGGATATAACTCTGCACACCACTTCCTCCTAAGCCAGTAGCTCTCACCGAGGGCCATGACTCCTTTGAGGGTCCCATATCAGACACCCTGTACCTCAGAGATTTGCATTAAGATTCACAACAGTAGCAGAATTACAGTTTATGAAGTAACAATGAAATAATTTTATGGTCAGAAGTGTCCACAACATGAGGAACTGGATTAAAGGGTTTCCGCATGAGGAAGGTTGAGCCCAAGCCACAATTTATATCATAGTACATACACAATTAAGATTGCTTGAGCTTCATTCCAGAGCAAAGCCCAGCAGATGTATGGGGACCAGGGAAGGTTATCTTTACTCTTTCTGGCACCTCTTGGGCTCTGGGACCGTGCAGTATGTGTGATTTGCTCTTCCCTGGTGCAGAGTAGAGGAAGGGGCCGGACTCTGAGGTCCCACCACTGATGGCCACAGGCAGAGGTGGGAAAGCCCGCATCGGCTTTTTCCTCCCTGCAGCCGGGAGACCATTAGGAGATCGAATTTACTGTTTAGTTTGCCTGCTCTCCATTCCTCACTGAGGTTCAGTCCCAAATTGCTAAACCTCCATTCAACAGTTAAATTAAACATAACTAACTTTGTTGATATTATTTCACAGCCGAATAACTTGGTATTCATACTCCTTGTGTGTTCAATACGTACGGAGCTCAGACACATTTTTAAGTCTCTGCTGGTGATGGATTCTGCTGAGCTAAACCTGCATTTCACAGGTTTTTGCTCAGCTGAGACGGGGCGTGCTGTAAAAATAAGCTTCAAAGCTGTAATTTTGATGGGCCCCCTCAGAGCCAGGGAACATCCCTCTTTCCCTCCTCCTCCTCCCACAGCAACCTTCTGAATACAGCTTCACCAAGCACTCAAGCAGGGAGACTGGAAGATAAGCCTGCCCCTGTGAGGCACAGTGGTTGGCAGCTGAGGTGGCAGACAAACCTCTCACCTCTGGTGCTGTTCATGTTGTATACTGTCGCTCCCCTAACTTGGCGGAAAGTGCGGAGCAACGAACAGTCAAAGTGCATGTTAATCCACTAAGCCCATATGGAGCAAGCTCTGTGTGTAAGTCCCCATTGCTAAATGCTGTGGACACTAGGGTAAAACTGTGTTAGTCTGAGTTGTAATGGAGGGGCAATCCCACTTCGATGAAGTACTTGATCTACAACAGAGGCATTTGCACAGGGTTCTGTGTCCGGGACACCATCAATGTGAATGCGACAGTTGAGAGAGAAGGGAACGAGCCTCTCAAAAGCCAACAAGAGCCACTGAGCTGGTGGTCACTCGCTAAGGACTTGTATTTTTTAAGTCACCTGGCTCTGTGGAGTGGTTGCACTTACATCAATCAGATAAGCCTGAAAGCCAAGACCGAAGAATTTCCATAAGACTACAAAACTGCCAAGGCAAACCTTGCATTTCAGAGCCTGGGCCTCCAACAGAAAGCCAGCTCCCCCTGCCTCCAGCCAGTCCTCACCCCCAGCCCCACCTCCAGCCAGCTCCCCCTGCCTCCAGCCAGCCCTCACCCCCAGCCCCCACCTCCAGCCAACTGCTCCTGCCTCCAGCCAGCCCTCACCCCCAGCCCCACCTCCAACCAGCTCCCCCTGCCTCCAGCCAGCCCTCACCCCCAGCCCCACCTCCAGCCAGCTCCCCCTGCCTTCAGCCAGCCCTCATCCCCAGCCCCACCTCCAGATAGATAGATAGATAGATAGATAGATAGATAGATAGATAGATAGATAGATAGATAGATAGAACATATATGACGCTCTCAAAGAATTAATTTAAAATATTGTATCAAGGCAGTTTGGTGACTCAGTGAGGAAAGATACTTGCCTGAGAATTTGAGCACAATTTTAGTTATGTTAAAGTCTTTCCTAAAATATCCTAGGAAATATTATTTATGTGAATTAGCTTAAGAGAAGAAAAACATAAGACACAGAGGTAAGCATATATACAGGTATATATCTCAAAACAGTAAGGCCGTAAGTAAGCCTCCCCAGGGATGGGGACCAAATCCCGGAAAGCAACCTTCTTGGGAAAAATCCTGCCTCTGTCTGTATGCCCTTCTCTGGCTGTGTTCTTTTGGTCGCATCCATTCCTCTCTTCGGACCACTTTTGTCACTGCTTCCTGATGAAGCAGAGAGGGCCCACTGCTCTTTACTCATTCCTAGAGAACCCTAACACCTTTATGTCCTCAAGAATATCTCTGAAGATGCCCTGCACCTCTAGTGTCAACTGGATCCACTGCTTTCAACCTTACCACCCGGGACCGCGTGCTCTGGGGTGACACCATCCACAGTGGACTGCATCCCCTCACATCAAAAAATGCCCTACAGACTTGCATTGTCTTGGTTGAAGTTCACAGTTTCCAAATGACTCCAACTCATGCCAAGATGACAAAACAACAACAAACCACAGTATGGTATAATGGTAGCTATCTTTACAGTCTTCCTTGTCCAGGCCAGGCGGTGGTGGCGCATGCCTTTAATCCCAGCACTTGGGAGGCACAGGCAGGCAGATTTCTGAGTTCGAGGACAGCCTGGTCTACAGAGTGAGTTCCAGGACAGCCAGGGCTACAAAGAAAAAGCCTCTTTTGAAAAAACAAAACAAAACAAAACAGTCTTCTTTGTCCATTATTAGAAAAATGCCAGGCAAACCTTGACTGAAGGAAACTAAGCAAAAATCCCTAGTTGAATGGCTAGTCCATCTCAAAACTGCCAGGTTCTGCTGGGGATGAAACCCAGGGGTACATTGTCTGCCTAGCTAACAGAAGGTTCTGAGTCCCAGACTTTACAGATCCATGGAAGCTTGAGAAATTGTCACAGACAAGAGGAGACCAAGGACATTGAACACCTAAATGTATCATTTTGAGTGGGATCCTGAGACAAAACAAGAACATTATGTGAAACAGGAGGAAGCATGAATGGCATACAGATGGTTAGTAGCAATGGAATGATATGGTCATGGTGAACTAACTTAGAAAAAGGTAGGAAATACAGAGGTAAACCTAAATACAGGTAGATATCTCAAAACAGTAAGTCAGCCGGGTCTCTCCAGGGATTGGAACTGAGCCCTAGAAAACTCCACACTTGGAGAAATTCTGTCTCTCTCCATGTCTCCTTTCTCTGTCCTCCTTCTCCTCTTCCCCCTTTTTCTTATCCCCAAACTCATCCTCACCCCCATTCTCACCCTCATCTCCATCCCCATCCTCAACCCCATCCTCATTCCACCCCATCCTCATCCCATCCTTATCCTATCCCATCCCCATCCTCATCCTCAACCCCATCCCCCTCCTCACCCCATCCTCACCCCATCCTCACCTCCATCCTCATCCCATCCTCATTCCATCCTCATTTTCATCCTCATTTTCATCCTCATCCCCATTCTCACCTCCATCCTCACCCCATCCCCATCCCTATCCCTATTCTTCCTCCTCCTCCTCCTCTTCCTCCTCCTCCTCCTCCTCCTCTTCCTCCTCCTCCTCCTCCTCCTCTTCCTTCCCCCCCTCCTCTAGTTCATTATTTGTAACAAATGGCCAGGTTAGTGCAAGCCATCAGTAATGAGAGAAACCAGTACAGAGATACACAATTCTGTACTGTCCTTGCAGTTTTTCCTACATCCACAATGCCTCTAAAGGGAAGCTTACCAAAGCAATGTGTTGTGTCCTCTCTCTGAATCTAAAACACAAAGTCCTCGTCTGCTGCTACTGTCTCCTGATCCACCCACCACAGTGTGACCCTTTAGACCTTTGTGATATGAAATGACATCAGTATGCCCCACTATCCTCATCCATAGGAAGTGGTCTGTAAATGTTTCCTGGCATAAACTGCCACTGATCTCTTACAAAGGTTACATCAGCAACAAGGCTTTGCCAGCCCTAGAACGAGTCACAGGGCGCAGCCCTTGGACATGGTGGTTTCCTTTTGCTTATCACCCCCTCCCCAAAAGAGAGAGTGAACCCCTTCCCAGACTGCTATACCCATTACTGAGACACACCAGGGGCTAGAGCAACTTGTTCCCATAATCCTTTATTCCTGGCCTGTTGAGCTGGAACAGGTAGGTTCTAGACTTCAGCAATGTTTTTTAGCCTCTGGGAACCCATTCTTGCGTTGCACTGACAGTCCATGAAGACTTTCAAGGGCTAAATGGCTCCTGTCAGGATTAACCTTTGGAATGGACACTGAAAATAATTATACATTCACTCTAATAGTCTGGGCTTGAAAAAGAAGGGGTAGTCGTGGCTTATTTCAGTACCTTCTTTCACAAGGTTAGAGAAACTCCTGAGACCTGGAAGGCGTGTCTGGCACTGAGTTGAGCATTGGCATTTTAACCCTTTCTCTTCTTTCTCTGTCTTCACTCAGCCACTCTATGTGTATAAATTGCAAATTAGCTGATTAACTAATTCCTCGGGGAAATATGCCACTAATTCATCAGGCTTCTTTTTCAACTGTCCCTGAACAGCTTTTGTTCTGTAAAATGATTGGATTCCGTGTGTACTTTGCAAATAGTGAACTAGGAATTTAGCATCCTCACTGTGGCTCATTTTGAACCCTGTCACATAGACAATCACAATGTTCCTTCGTCATACTTGAGTTTTCACAGCACAAGGAGCAAGCTGAGTCCCACTGGCACTGGGCATCCATGCCACCACTCGAATATAAGAACTTCTGTCACCTGAAGCCCAGAGTGACCCTGACCCCCTGCATCAGTGAGAAAGCAGAAAAGTGACCCTTCTCAACCAACACTCTGAGAAGGTTATTTGGAACTCTGAGTTCCAACGATGCCACACACTATCCCTCCTGAGACTGGCCTGTGTTCCCTGTACCTGGCCTAACCCTGAGCATCCAGAAGAGTCATGGGTTAGCCATGTCTGGAAAACACTGTGGTAGGCTCACACCCACAGGAGACAGGACAAGCATACATAGCTCTCCACTTACCCCTGGAAAGCCCAGGTCTCTGTCACCCACTTTCCCCTAATGAGCCCAAGCCATTGGGACAGACAAGGATAGTGGTACAAGCTAGACAGGCAGAGAGCCAGGGTTAGAGAGATCTCTGCCCGCTTGTTCTCTGACTGGGCAGTGATCTGATTTCCAGTATCACGTCTCTATTTCAGGGCACATATGCCAGCGATATTGGTTCTTCCCCACTTCAGCCTAACCATGACTAAACAGGTTGATGAATGCTATGCATCCCATCATCATGCCTGCATATTTTCAGATATAATTCACTCTTGATCTGTGCCCTTGTGCAGCGGCGAATGAAAACAGTTAAGGTTTCTTCCACTGTCTGCCTTTCAATGTATTAAACAGCCCTGCTGTCAATAGATTATATTCTTGTACAATGATAATGGCCCCCAAAACTAAGAGGCCTTGTCAGGAATTGCAGTTGTCACAGTGTGATGGGAATGATTTTACTTGGGGTTCGTCTGCCGCACAATCATCTCATAATCTGGATATACATCACAGCATGACATGTAAATTTCCTGCTACTCTGCTTTCATTTCCAGAGGCAGCAATCAAATGAAAAGCACTCAACCTCACCCAAATGTATAAATAATTTTCATTCAAACATATTAACAGTCAAAATATGAGAATTTATCACAGAGTGCTAGGCCTTTTAAGAAGCAATAAAGACTTTACTTTTTAAGCATATTTCTCCTTAGAAAAGTAATATGAATAGTAACTCGTGATTTTGAAAAAAAAAATCGCATTTGAAAGTCCACGCAGCAACCACCTCATCTGCCAACTTCAGGATGGAAGTGTTTTGCCACAGATTTGATGCTCAGAGGAAAAGAGTTGAGAGAAATATTGGGTAAGAGAATTGCCAGTGGATTGATAATCACCTATATGACATGCCAGTATGTAAAAATGTGAATTTATTTCCTCTTCACTGACCAAACCTGCTGTGCACCCAGAGCAGAACACTTCTTAGATGCAAATCCTGGAGCCAGCAGCACACTGGGGAACAGGACCAAGCCAGGTTTCCTCCCTGAGAAGCAGTGACCTTAACTGACAGCAACCCCCTCAAAAAGGAGGCCCGTCAGACTACGGCCACGGACTTGGCCAAACTGCCTGTTGACAACTGAAGGGAAAGGTGCTTACCTCTGGAGCCACCCACTGAAGCCCAGTGAGCAGGCGCTGGCTTGCTATGTGGCCTGGGTCAAGGGACTGTGGGGATGGCCCTGGGACCTGTTCATGAGAAAGAAGAGTTGCTCAGTGTTCCTCACCAGAGATGAGGCGCCTGCCAACCCACCCCAGATGCAGACTTCCTCTGAGCCATCCAGATGGAAGAGCTAAAGACAGGATTTGACCAAAAATTAAACAAAATTTAAAAAGGCACTCTGCTGACCAGAGTGTATCAGAGAGAGGAAGCAGCAGCCGGGCAGCATGGAGTCCACGGTCAACCCATGCGTGCCTTCAGAAGGGACCTTCAGCGTTTGCTGCATCTTGTCTCTGAGGAAAGGGCTGCACAAGGGGGCTCCTGCCCTACCTGTGGGGACAGTTGAAAGACAGAGAGGTTAGGAAGTAGGAGTTGAGGAGATGGGGTTCAGGATAAAAAGACAGTCCACTTTCTCATCAGCTCCAGCGTCTAAAGTTTTTTCTTCCTCGCTTTAAATTTTTATGCCCCTGCCTTCCCCTCCACTACCCCCATCATGTGCAAAAACTGCTAAGATGACAGTTTTCCCCGTTTCTCCACAAAGTGTGTCTACAGAAGTAGAAACACCATAACCCGGGGTACAGCAAGCTCAGCCATTTGAAATAAAACTTTGCAGTGCTAATGTTTTTGTAACTGCTTTCATATTGTAATGATATTTTTCCAAGCACTGGTTTTATTTGATCTTAAATACCTTTTTGGGAAAGTCCAGTGAGCTGACTCTAATAAAATCATGCTATTGAAAAAAGGTTTAAGTAGAATGTTCAGAATAAATTACAAAATTGCATGCAAGAATACCAGCTAGTGCCGCAATAAAAAGCTGAAAATGAGTATTCTTGCAATATATTTTAAAGAAGTAGTATACTTTTGCTGTCCATTTTTTTTCATTGAATGTTTTCTAACAGGATGCCTCCACATTGAGAGGGGGGTACTGCATACCAAATGAATAAAGTACAGGGGGGGAAATCACATCTGAGAGGGGAAAAACCCTGACTTTTGGGGGGAGTATAGAATATATTTCATTTCATTTTCAGTAACTGTTGGGAGATAATAGGAAATGTAATTTCCTTTCATTTGCCGTGCCAAAATACTTAAATTACATCATACTTACCCTGTCAGAGTTCTCGCCGCTATATTCAGGATCCTTTAATGGATTTCTCTTCCCTTATCTATGCCTGAGGAGCGGCACGGGTGTTAGGAACACGGAATGGCCTGCAGGCCTGTGTGGGAGGGCATCCGTCTGGTCTGAGAAGTGGGCATGGACCACTGTCTGGCTTCTTATGGTGAGACAGAGGGAGGTTCTAGTGAGGGGTGGGGAAGGCATCTTCTAAACGTTCTTGAAATCCTGGGTCCCAAAGTCCCCTGATTCCATGTCCATCCATCAGCCTCCCCTCCCCAAAAGACAGTCTCACAGAAACTGGGTGCAGACAACCTAAGAAGGGACAAGTGTATGTTCCTCCAATGGCACCATGATACCTCCACTTTGGCCACTGAATCAAGCACAGAGTTTCAGGATGTACAAGAAATAATGTGTATGTAAGTCAAATTAATTTTACAAATCCCAGATCACTTTCTTAGCTCGATGTCAGACGGAAGCAGGGATGCTCATCCTCTACAGAGACATCTAGACAAAGAAAAGGTGGCTATGGTGTGATGAGGAAGATCTGGGATAGAGCAGTCACATGATAATTACCCAGCGTTCCTCCTCCCTGTCCACCTTCCTTCCTGGCTGAACTCGATCTTGTTCAACAGCTTCCTTGACACACGGCCATGCATCTCAGGAGAAGCTGGCCCCTCAACACTTTTCTTGTGCAGGTATGTGTACGTGTGCGTGTTCATATGTGCACATCTGCATGCAGGTGAATGTGTGCATGGCGGGGTGGGGGG
>JADRCD010101989.1:0-10206 GCA_019843815.1 Montemys delectorum | reverse complement strand
AAAAAAAAAAAGAGCAAACTTTAAAGTGTTTGAGGGTTGGGGTAAATGACATTTGGAGAAGTGAGCAAAGCAAGCTGTGTTTCTTGCATTTGTGAAGCTCCCATGATCATGATGACTCCCAGGTTTAATTGGCAGAAATAAATTACTCTCATGTTTCTTGAAGTGGGTCCTGCTGATAGAAGGCCTGGCTGAAGCCTTGTGGGACAAATGTCTCTCTGATGGAGTCACTCCGCCTTTGGAGGCGCAGAACAATCTAGATGTTATGGGGATTGACTTTGTCACTTGGGAAGCTTTCTTTAGGAAGAAGAATGCCACATGGAGCAGAGAAAGGCCTTGATGCTTAAGCTCCATTAGCTTCACGGGAAATTGACGGGTACAGAGAGATACAAACTACAAAGGCCTTTTAGAAAAACCCTGTTGTGACAGTAAAAACAAAAGTTACAGGAGCCAAGTCAGTGCAGGTCTGCTGCTTTGGGGCACTGGGGCACAGAGGAACACAGATGAGCCTCATGTGTGGATGGATCTGTATCCTGGCCGGAAATTCAAGAAAATGGAAGCGGCTCACTCCGCGGTGAGAGCCTGAGACTGGTAGCAAGCAACACCTCAGGCAAAGATACTGCTTGACTTGAGCTTGCTGCTGTTGCAGGTGAATGAAAAACCGGATGAAAAACAGGGGCAGAGAAATGTGCTGTTGATGCTGGCTTTCTTCTTACTCTGTACCAGGCTGCTCTGGACCTCACTCGGTAGATAGATCAACCCTTGATGCTCCTCCTAGGGTGCTGGGATGAGAGGCATGAGTCACCTATGCCTTGCTAGAATTCAGTGCCTTTTGTTGACAGATGCAGTTTGACTATCCCAGACAGCCAACGAAAGTTGTCATCCTAGAGTGTGTCTCATAAGGCTTCAGGTGCACCCCAAGGCAGCCAGTATTAATGGGAAACGACTCCGGGCCAATAGGTCCGCAACCCCTAACAAAACAGATGTTGGCCTTCACCCTACTCGGAACTTCTGAAAAGGCAAGAGCTCAGTACAGCACTGGGTGCAGTTGGTGAGGTGCCAGCCATCATCAAAGCTTCAGCTCTCACTCTTCGCCCTACTAGCTTCTTCAGTCACACCGCAGGACTCTTGCAGACAACCCACGCAGCTCCTGCTATTGCGACAACTCAACTGCTGCCTATTCTGGTAAGAGCCAGTTCTTAGAACCCAAACCTCCTCTTCTGGCCATTCACCCATACCTCCTCCCACCTTCTCTCTCTGAGAACCCATTTTCAAAGCCGTCTTTCAAATGCCTCTTAAAAACACACACTCAGCAACAAGTAGCTAACAACTAGCACAGTAGATCTTTAGATTTAACATCCAATTTAATCTATGTTATTATAGGGGTCTGACACACTTCTCTTTACATGTACTCCAGCCCAACCAATGATGCTTAAGTAACACAACTCGGGTATTAATGTGTACATCAACAGCCCCAGGTCAGATTATAAACCCACAGAGCTTCAAAGGCTTATAGTATGATACCGCCACAGAGAAGGAGGAAGTCAGCACTTCTTACTTTTACACTGAAGTCCTTGTCGCATTATTCCCCAGAGCAGGGAGCCACAATGGTCGCAGAACGTGGGCACCTTGTAATTATGAACACTGAACTTGTGTGGGATGTTGATGCCAAACCGCTGCTCTGCAATCTGGGGGAAGAGGAGGACAGGTCAACTCTCGCAGCAATGTCTTTTGTGATGACCGGAGTGGCAGAGGATTATGATGAAAACCGAGCTGGGTATAGTATTATGCCATGCAGAACCGTCCTGCTATTCGGGGTCTTAGCATATTTTGTTAATGACTAAGACAGGACTAAGATACAGGTACATGTAGGACCATTCACCATTTGGAGAAAGAAGGAGAAGTTAACATTTCCTTCATCTTTTATATTCAGATCACAATGCTCTCTGCGTCACACAGAAGACCCGGGGTCACAGAAATGAAGCCATTCCACGGTGACTCTGCAGTGGCCACCTCACTCAGCCCTTCTAGCTTTTGTCTGGCATTGGGATATAGACAATGTGAGTGCTGATGTAATGGTGTCTTATGTGTCATTTCTCATGTACCTCCTTGCCATATGCTCTCTGGTCAGCCCCACAAATTGAAGCAAAAACTACAGATAGAGCACAAGAAAGAGTAAGACAATGACGGCTCCTCTCTGGACTTTTCCTGGCCTCTCCTTTACGAGCCGAGGTTCATAACTCCCTATCATGCATGCTCACTGTCAGGAATCCCCAAGCTGGATTTTCCCAAGCACCTTCAAGTCCACTAAGTGTCAACGACACTCTCCTTGCTTTCTCCCTCTTGAAATTAGAACATGTGCCCATCCCAGGGAAATGCAACGGAAGCTTACACACGTAGACATTTCCTTGGAGTCCCTACGAGGCTGAAGGAGGCCCAGTGTCTCTTTGCCTAGCAAGTGTTACATACAGTTAGTATACATGTCAATTCTATTTAACTGCTGCTGATACACACGAGTGAAGCACAGATGTTTCAGACTGATACACAGAGGCTGTGGATCAGGCCAGGGCTGACAGAGGATCACTAATGGAAGCAGGTCTCAGCATTGGAAAAGCCAGATGCTGTAAGACAAGCTCAGGCCCCTTTCTCTCTAGCACGGTGCAAGTGGTGTGTATACATCTTGGTTCTGCTGAACACTGATTGGCTCCTTGCAAGGTGTTATGTTCTGAATGCTAGCTATGTCTCGCAAGCGTGTGTTCAGAATTCAAGGGTCCTTAGCCAGTGATGTCACTGAGCATGGCTACAGAGTCACTGAGAGGGGGGATCTAGCTCTTCTTCTAAAAGTCCATTCTTAGTGGCAGAACTTTGCAGGAACTACCCCACCCCGCCCTAAGTTTCAGGCTCAGCTTCTTGTCCATCCTGCTGGGAACTGTTCTGCTCCGTACAGCTCTCCCCATCCCGACAGTCTGAAGCACCTAAAACCAGGAGACAAAGTAACTTTTCTCCTGTTAGTATAGGTTACGATGGGTAGTCATGGATTACTATGGATAGTTATGGGTTACTATCCATATACTATGTTAGTATGGGTAGTTATGGGCAGGCACTCTGTAGAAGTGAGGCAAAGTCACCACTATGCACAGTGAGATTACCAAAGAACAGAAATACAAAGTCCAGCAGCGCCGTTGTGGGTCCTAAGGACTATGGGAGGGCTGTGGAGAGGGGTGAGTAGGGAGCAGCAGGGAGAGAGCTCACACGGAGGGAACGGTGCTTAGTCAGCAAACCAGCACTCGCTTACCTTGGCATCCACTTTGTTAATATTGTTTTGGCAAGTGCAGGCTGTAACAATTAGATGATGGCAGCGTTTATGGACGACGCAGGTGCACACTGGGAAATTAAATCCAGCAATTACATATTTATCAGAGCCTCCCAGGACAGCCAGTTGTAGCAGTCTATGAACGCTGCCCATGGCAGAAACTTGGCTTGGATGTCTGGTCACATCCTGGCAGCCAGTGCCCCTCATCCTTCCTGCATCTACTGACTCCATCCTAACAAGACCTTTGCTGACATTCAAGTGGTCTGTCATCCTGTCCTAAGCTGTCCTCTCCTTCCTGGCTGTGTCCCACCCTGTACCCACCTTCAGAGGAATCTTTTCACAGTATGACCCTGGTCATATCTGTCCATGCCTGAATACTTCCAGTGATATCTCATGTCCATCAACAGTGTTAAAACCCAGTCGGGTTCCAGACGCCTCAGAGGCCACCCATGCAGCTTGGCATGATTCTCCTAGGAGACCTATTTGATTCAGTAATAACTAACCATATGGCCTTTCTCTGTCTCTCTGTCTAACATAGCCTACTCGCCTGGTAATTGTATCTAACACTTATGACAAGATAAAACCCCAAAAGTATCTCACCCAAGAAAATTATGTCTGCCCCTTTCTGGACCCCAAACTGCCTCTCTGATTTCCTATAGCCCCTCAGACTGACCCCTACTTCAAATCTTCCACATGTGGATGGGCCCTGCACAGAATTCCCTGTATGATGCTGGGTGCTGAATGGGCAACTGAATAAACATTTGCAGAAAGGTTCAACCAGTTACTTGAACATTTAGAACTATGGCACTATGCTTTCCCATTTTCAGCTATGTAAGGGCATAGTGTATATGGAATGAGCAAAAGTAGATGGACACAGTATTTAATCCCAGCATTTGGGAAGCAGAGGCAAGTGGAGATCTGTGAGTTCAAGAGGTGTGTGTGTGTGGTGTGTATTTTTGTGTGTGCGCGCATGCACTGAATCTCCCCTGCCACCTAGTGGAATCCTGGCTTCAGCCTCAGGTTCTCAGGCTGCTCACGAATATCTTCCTACCTGCTGAGTCACTGGCTGGCTGGCCAGACAGCATGAGTCTTGGGCTTTCTGGTTTTTTTCATGTTTGTGACAGTAGTTTAAGGTCCAGCGTGTGACTTCTGCTGGTAAATGTTCCATGTGAGCTTAGGGAGAATGTGTTGTCTGCTGCTGCTGGCTGGTGCCTTCCATGAATGTCAGTCTGACCACACTGACAGTTCTGTTTAGATCAACCAAAGTCCACCTTACTGCTGCTCCGCCTGGCCGGGACTAGCAATGATCCACAGAGCACCTACAACCGTAGGCCGTCTACTTCCCTCCCTCGCAGTCCGAGGGCCTTGTTGTCACACACTTTCCTGCCCACTGTTAGGTATGAATACACCAACCACATCCATGTCTTTCTGGAGAACTGGCCTGGTTACTACGACACAGGGGCCTTCCTAGCTCTGACCATTTCCTCTGCCTCTCGAGTCTGCTTTGTCTGGAACAACACCCCGTGCTTCTGATGAGGGTGGGCCCACATACTTCTCTCCTACCAGGCATTTGGTTTTATGTCCTTCAATGAGATGTAAACAAAACCTTCTCATGCCTCCTAACTAATGTTCTTTCCTGTTCTTTAAAGGGCAGGCACCCTGCTGAAAGTCAGCAGTCAAAGTCCTAGTACTATACTGAGAGAAAAGAAACAAAAAACAAAAAACAACAGACTTACCTTTAAGCCGTACATTTTAATCTGTCAATCATACCCTGTATATCTAGAGCTTCTCAATCTATGTAAGAATGTATATACGGATATATCACTAGAGGGCATACCCCTGTATTACACAGGTCTAGGCTAAAAACTGTTATCAACCTACCTCTCGAGCTATCTTCTCACTTGGGGCTGAATTCGCATTTGTAGGTCGGTTATAATTGCTATATTAATTTATATGCTTGCTTTCTCGAACTTTGAGAAGCCAGTGGAATTATCCATACATAAAAGTAAAAATTAAATTCAAGAGCATGTCTCAATCTGTTCTCCTAAGTGAAAAGAACACATTGCACTGCCTCCTCCAAAACAGAAGGAGAATTTTCCTTCTTTACATGTGGACTAGCTCTGTAGATCGATCCACGGTGCTGTTGCCAGTCACCTGCAGAGTGAAAGTCAAGACGCCCAGCACTACATGTGCAGGCTGACTACACTCAGGCCAACAGCAAGGGAGCCCCACGACAGGCCAAGGGGGCCCAGCCCACACCCTCCATAGAAGAAGGCTGCTTTCACACTTTGATTTTACTTAACTTTAAATCTGCAGGAAATATACTAAGTTGATTGTACCTTAGAATTGTGAACATGAACTGTATTTAATTATGAATTTTTTTCTTATATTCATTCATTCATTCATTCATTGGGCTGGGATCAAGACCATGGCCTGGTACATGCTAATATCTCATTTGAAAAATGTATTTGATTTTTATTTTATCTTTATGGTGTTTGGCCTGTGTGCATATTTGTTACAAGCATGTAGTGCCCCTGGCGGCCAGAAGAGGGCATCATATCCTTTAAACTGGAGTTGCACATAGTGTGAGCAACCGTGTTGCTCCTGACTAAACCCCCACCTCTTATGCAAGAGCAACAAGTGCTCTTAACACTGAATCAACTCTCCAGTTCTTCAGTTTTTTTGTTTTGTTGGTTTTTTTGTTTGTTTGTTTGTTTGTTTTCTGAAACCAGAAAGCTAAAAAGATAAAGCTAACTTGGACAAAAGTATCCATTCCCTATGCAGGTGACATGACCACTGCATGCAACTTCTCATCTTGTCAACAGTGCAATGTGAAAACCAAGACTTTATCCTCAAGACTCAGGGTATGCTCACCCGTGTACACCTTGGTACTCCCTCTTAGCCCTCTCAGGTTACCGAAGAGCGAACTTTGAGCTGCAAAGCTCTTCTGTGTGTCCTGACTTTAGAAACGAACAGACTCCTGCTATATTGTCAAAAACATCCAGGGTCTGGTAAGAACTAGAGTCTGTCACACAGGCATCATGTGTCTTATTGGAGAGTTATCACAGTATTGATGGGAGGCAGCCTGACCTGTTTTCTGTTGGTATTATCATATTTTTACAAAGAAACCCAATTAAACACGGTTGTAAACATGTTTTTCTTACCTTGGCATTGATAACCCTGTTTCCCAAATACTCCCCTGTTCAAGGCAAAAGAGGAAAAAAAAAAATTACTGTCAGTCAAATGGTTCAGTAATAACATCTATAATTATAGTTCTCAAGAAGAAGTGTGTTCCCTGGTCCCTTGTGAAGAACATCTCTTCGGGGAAGAGGCACGGACAGTGTGCTGTTCCGAGCCTTGTTTATTACCAGGAGGCACAAAGAACACTAGCTGATGGATTAGACCACTCCTGGTGATATAAACAGGAGTTTATAGGATGAGGCTTCCTGCACCTTCTACCTTCAGCTGTCTCCTAATTCCTTAGTGAAAAGCAACTCCTGTGGAGGAGGCTCAACTCAGCCAGGAGCGCCTCCATTCACATACACACACACACACTGCAGCTACCTGGCTACAGCACTCTCCCTTGTCTTAATCTCTACATCTCCCGCTCAAGTCCACAAGGGGGCAGACATGGTGCCTCCATCTCCTTTCTGCTCAGAGTTTGATTTATGACTCACCCTGCTGTGTTCTATGGTAGAGTGTGTGTGTGTGTGTGTGTGTGTGTGTGTGTGTGTGTGTGTTTGCTCGAGCACACGCAAGCGCATGTGTGTGTTGAGGGTCAGGAGTTTTAATTCTGTTTACAAATGCCATATGCTTAACCTTGACTCTCTTTGAAAGTAATTATTGCTTACATTTATTTTCTGCTATCGACTTGCCACTGCTTGTTCAGGCTTACATCTTGTAAGACACTGCCCCAAGTCTTTAGAATGTCTCAACCTTTAATTACATTAGTTCCCAATTGCTGGAGGTGAGATGGTGGTAGAGGACCACTAGACGCCACGGCCTTCCACTAGATGGCGTGTGTCTGGACTCCACTGAGAACTAGGCTTTCTCACCACAATTATTTCCCACGACCAATCACATAATCCATGCCTTCCTCAAAGCAATATGGTTAATTTTCCTTTCTCCTCAGCCAGGTTTTCTAATTTATCAGTTGATTGGCCCCTCTCTCTCTGATTCATGCTTTTTCATCCATTAGCATCTTCAATGAAGCAACCAGGATACAAATAATATCTAACTTGTGGGTCGGTAAACTACTTAGTTTTGTTGTTATTATTTTAGTAGTGGGATTAAACCTGCTAAAAAAGGGTCAACATATCAACCGAGGGGGCAAAAGTCAGATCTGAGGAATAGTTCTACGTATCCATCTGTTTTCTTCTGAAACGGCACGTAAGCCTCTAACAGCAAGGATGAGGGTGGGGGTGATGGGGGGGGAGGGAGGAGGGGTAAGCAGGCTGTCTCACCAGATGAATTCTCGGCAGTGTGAGCAGTAGGTGGGCTGCCTCAGGTACGTGGCCATGAACTTATGTCCATTGACTTGATGGACTCGCCTTCTCATAGCCCTTTGGCGCTTCCTGGTAAAATGCTTGAAGATGCGGTCTCTCTGGAGAGTGGCTGTGTATTACAAGAAAGGGAGACATGGGCTGAGGATATGACTCATAAAGTATTCACCACACAAGCATCAGGACGAGAGTTCAAATCCCCTGAGCCCTCTGAAAAAGCTCGGCATGGTAACACAGGTCTGTAATCTGAGCTCAGGAGGACTAGGGGTAGAGACGGGGGAACTCTGGAGTTCCCTGGCAAACCGATTTAGTCTTCACCTCTGCCATCCTCTCAACCAGATGAGGGGGTTGCCCAAACACAGTTGGCAAAGACACTCCAATGTTAATCTGGATTAGGTGAAAGTTCAAATTTCTCTATAATATATATAAAAATAGAGGCTCCTAATTGAAGTCTTTGCAAACTGTGCAGCATCTAAGGATAGCGGATGTTTTCCATGGATGTTATTATACCAGGCTTTCCCCAACACATGCAGAGACGTGATGATTAAAGACAGCCTACGCCCTCAGGATGCTTCTGAAATAAATCACTGGTATAAAGAAAATGTAAGAAACTATGTGAGAATAAATGAATAATTTTTAAATCTAGACTAGAGGATTGACAGACAATAATAAATGCGAGTAATTTTATGGTGTGTAGAACCATGCTTCAATATATTTGTCTATTCCTGAAGAACTGCTCAACATAGCATGAACAGATTACCCATCATCTCAAACAGTTATCATTTTTCACGATGAGAACATTCAAAACCCTTTCTTACAGTTATGTGATTAATATCATACAAGATAATTAAGTACATCACCCTCTGTGTAGCAAAACACCAGAGTTTGCTATCTGGCTGTAACCGTTCTCAGTGTATAACATGACTTTAGTTAGGGTGTCTATTACTGTGATAAAACACCACAACCAAAAGCAACTTGGGGAGAAAAACGGTTTACTTCAGCTAATAACTCTCAGGTCACACTCCATCCCTAAGAGAAGCCAGGGCAGGAATTCAAACAGGAGAAGAACCTGGAGCCCAGAGCTGAAGCAGAGGCCACAGAGGGGTGCTAATTACTCATCGCTTGTTCAGTTTCCTTTCTAATACCATCAAATACCACCTGTTCAGGGACGGCCCTACCCACAATGGGCTAGGCCCTCCCATACCCATCATTAATCAAGAAAATGCTGTATAAACTTGCTTTATAGAGGCATTTTTTTCCAATTAAAATTCCCTCTTCCTCGATATGTCTAGGTTTGTGTCAACGTGACAAAACCAACTGAGTCAATCTCCAATAAATGTTATTGAGGAATTGTAGAAATGGAAGAAAGCATGGAAAATAGTATACTCCTATGATTGAAGAAGGATAGCCAACCCCTCATGCCTTAAAAGATGAACAGATTCACAATTAGATATATAAGGTTCTGCTTGGAGAAACACACAAAGCAAAGAGTTGATAGAAACAAACTGAAGAGAAAAGGGGTTTGCACTACAAGGTAGAGAGGGTTACGACATAAGACATACAGAAATCAGCCTGTCATAGCAGCACAGGCCTGACATCTAACTAATTGGGAGCTTGAGCCAGGAGGGTCACAAGTTCAAGACCAGCCTAGGGTATAAGATGTATTCAAACCTAATCTGGGCTGTTTAGTGAGATCCTATCTCCAGATAAAAAGTTTAAAAGAGGACTAGAGATATACAGCTTAATGGGGAAACACCTGGCCAGAATACCCTAGAACCTAGGGAATAAAGGGAGAGGGCAGAGAGGGAGGGGGAGAGAGGAGGGAAGGAGGGAAGAACTCAAAAGAATCAATAAGGAAAACAAGTGAACAATCTCATAAAAATAAAGTAGAGATTATAAAGACAATTTTAAAACTATGCAGATAACCAGTAAATACGTCAAGACATCAAATCCTATGTAAGATAGGCACGTAAGAACAAAACTAAATCATGCTCTACCTTTTTTAAAAAAAGATTTATTTATTTATTTATTTATTTATTTATTTAACTATCTATGTAAGTACACTGTAGCTATACAGTTGTTGGAAATTGAATTTTAGGACCTCTGCTTGCTCCAGTCAGCCCCGCCTGCTCTAGTCCGCCTGGCTTGCTCCAGTCAACTCCACTTGCTCAGTCCTAAAGATTTATTTACACTGCAGCTGACTTCAGACGCACCAGAAGAGGGCGTCAAATCTCATTACGGGTGGCTGTGAGTCACCATGTGGTTGCTGGGATCTGAACTCCAGACCTTCGGAAGAGCAGTCAGTGCTCTTACCCACTAAGCCATCCCCCAAGCCTGTGTCTACCTTTTAAATTCCTAAGTATAAAGAGACTTGTGTGTGTGTGTGTGTGTGTG
>JADRCD010101983.1:0-12251 GCA_019843815.1 Montemys delectorum | reverse complement strand
GGATTACATAGACCCCAAGCATTACAAGATATTTCCAATATTCTTGATCTTTATAAATTGATGATAAGACCCTACTGGTAAAGACACCAAAAACTTTAGTCACAAAACATGGAAAAATCAACCTGGTATTCCCCTGTCAGCTTCATCCTGACTGGTAGCATTAATGGTGCTAGAAGTTGCTATTAATACAACTAGAAAAAAAAAAAAAAACTATTCCTCTATGTCAGGCAAGCTGTGAACTCAGCAAGTTAGAACAATGAGTTGTCAGACTGGTACAATAGTGGCATGAATGGTATTGGAGTAGCCATCTACATTCTTATTGGGAATAAAGTTCACTAATGATATGGGACCATTCCTTGCACCACTCAAGGTAATGAGAACCTGTAGTTAAAGAATTATAGGCCCTAAGGGAGAGCTCAATTCTATTTTCCTGAAAAATAGATATAGTATCAAAATAACTTATTGCACACGTAGATTAGAGTATCTCTTATCCTTCATCAAAGAAGAATACACCAAGACTCAGAAATCTTTGCATAGAAGGGATCAGAAAAATGATAAAAACAGAAGTTGCTAATAACATAAAGGAAACAAAAATGGTGTCTTCTAGGAACAACAAGGAAAATGGACATATAAATTCACAATGATTGTTTCAGAACACATTAAGACCTTTGGAAGAGCTAACCAGACGGAATCCCAGCATAGATGGACAAGGCGAGCCTCAAATTCACTAAGCTGGGGAGTTGTTAGCGTTTTATAGATGCATGAGGAGGGGAAATCAGTTTTATTTAGTGAAATGACTCCTCTTAGGTTGGCCGCATGGCAACATAGACCCATTCCCATGACTAATAGAGCAACACAAACACAGTGTGAAAAGAACAAAGTGGACATCTGAAATTTGGACTGGAAGGGATGGCAAGGTTGGGAAGATGGTAATGTGAGAAGCTGGCATAAATATGTTCAAAATACACTGTCTTTAATTGTCAAAGAATTAATAAAATTACTATTAAAATATTTGATAAAATAAATACCCAAACTTGCAAGATAATACCTATAAACATACTTAAATGACACATGTCATTTTTAAGTGATAGAATCATTAGAAGTAAAACTGAAATTTAAGTATGTGATAGCACTTAGATAGGAAACACTCCATCACATCATCATATAGACATTGATTCTTGATGTAGCTGGATACAGAAACCACAGCTTCAAGGAAAATCCTGACCAGAACTCTGAGGGTGGGGAGGGCTTCTTGGCAATCACTACAGCCAGCAAGATGTTGATCAGTACATGTGACAAGAAGGAATACAGTAGCTAGTGTTGGTTCAAACTTTGAGCATCTGACAATGGATAATTTATTGTAGGCATAAGTTAGTACAGCACAATTTGGGGAAAAAAGTTTCCTGATGATAATTAACTCAATCCCATGTGTAAAGCAAGGTATGAGACATGATTGCATTGAAGCGTTTTTCAAAGTACATGGGACCTCCTCCATAAAGATAGATTCTATTGACTGAAAACAATGCTCAAGATAAGGATCTATGGAATGTGACTAAGATAAACATAAGAGTCTGGAAGATCTAGGTGTGCCCTAGCCATATAGATAGCTCAAAAGTCACCAGACTATTACCGTATCTATCTCCAGCCTTTTGGTGGAGAATGGCTTATACATCTATTTCTTTAAAGAGACAAATCTGCGTGTTTAACATTCTTGATATCCCTAGTGCTCATCTGTGAGCATAAAGACTTCTGTACCCAGAATTCCACTCATAGTTACTAATATTCTATCAATTGGGACCTGAAGCCACATGATCTTGTAAACTCTGAAAGATTTATTCTTGCAAAGTCAAATTAGTGTTTTTAATCATTTTGCATGCACATTCTTACTGGCTTTATTGGCACCTGAGTGGCAAACTTATATTTCTCAGAAATATAGTCCAGAGGCATAACTATTGTACTTTAAATATTGCTCACATGTGAATCTTCCAACATTTACCAGGTCTTTTAGTACTTGGAAATGACTTAGTAGCTTTATTTACATTTCCGTTACTGTTACAGCACAGACTTCCTGAGAAAAGTATGGTCATAATTTTATCTCTCCCATTACATCTGGAGTCAAAAATGCAAAACAAACAACAAACAAAGAAAAAAATATCTCTTCTCCAATATTTGCAAAAACATTCACTCCTCTACCTTGCCATAGTTTGTTTGAAGTGATCACTGTTTACAAAACAAAAACTACTCATCACTGTAAGAGTTGTTTTGATGCAAAGGTCCTGTTCCCCAATTGGTTCTTGATCTATCAGTAAAGATGTCAAGGGCCAATTGCTAGGTGAGAGGAATAGACGGGGCTTCAGGTCCCAGCAGGCAAGCTGGCAGACTGAGGGGAGAAGGAGGGTTTTTGCCATGCTTTGGAGGGAGAAAAGCCCACCAACCATGTGAGATCTCAGGCAGAGCAATCACAGTCCACCTTTATGGGCAGGAGGTTGGGCATGTTGAACTCAGACTGAAGATGGCTGAGCAACTGAAATTGAGTGCAGATTTAGGGTGCTCAGCTGATAGTACTTGGAAGGGCACACTAGATGAGGTAGATTGAAGATACCTAGCCATTGAGCCAAGAGGGCAAGTTGAAATTGAACAGTTGTATGTGTATCTCCATGTTTTTCATCCAGGCTGGTAGCATGCCCTGTTCCTGGAGCAAAAGCTATATAAAACACACTATATTTTTATTAAAGCTAAAAAAACTTATCCTTACAATAACATAATAGAACAAATGTCCTATCTAAGAGTCTCTTACTATAACACAGTACTTGGTTACTGTAGTCAACCACCATCTACTCAGAATACTTCTCTATGATATAGCAACATAGTAAGTTGGGTTTTCTTCTGACATCTTCATGAGATCAATCTATACTTTGAGTGTGGTAACCTTTTTGAACAGTCAGACCAGCACAACTTTCAGTTTTAATACAGATGTGGTGGTAAGACTCCAACTTTGCCACCTTCACTTTTTTTTAGGGGGTAGGGTTGGGCATGTGACTTAAGCTGTGTGTCTCAACTTTACCATCTGTGGAACGAGGAAGTAGTACTTACTGAGATTGTCAAGATATTATATGAACTAAAGTATGAAAAGGGATAAAATAGTGCTCACAGCTATACCTATACTTTGTTATCCACATTATCTTCTCTCTCAGTCTTTCAATTAGAAACAAATGTGTATGAAAAGACAATATGAAATAATGTTAGAGTAGAATACCAATCTTGTTATTTTCCTATAAAAATACAAATAAAGTTAATATTTGTCAAAGGAAAATTTTCTAAACTTGTGTTCTATTATGGTGTCTGTGCATTTGTAATATTAATCAATAATTTAGAGATACATAATGAATATTTAATGGGGTACAGCTGTGGTCAATCACTAATAATTCCCAGTTATGTGTAACTTCAATAAATATTTAATTCTGTTAGCCAAAGATGATCAAGGTATGGACAAAAATAGCATTAGCAAGTAGAGGTACAGTTTATATCAAGGTAAAATTTTCCCATGCCTATCAGCAGAATTAGCCATTAGAAGTGAAAAGATAACCAGGTAGAGATGGTCACTGAACCACCAGAAACATGGTTGCATGTACTGTTATTATCAGATTATCAAACATTCACTGGTTGTCTTCAGCTGGATCCTACCCTCTGTTACTCACAACACATAGTGGTCTTGTCAATCTAAGCACCACAATTGACTGTCATCCCCTGTGTCCTGAGGCCTTTTCTAGAAAATAAGTATGTGTTCTGCAAATAATAAAAAATTCTAAGTAATTTTTCTTACATGTGTATATATTCATTTTTTAGTGTAATGTTTTCTTTTTCCTGTTTTTTGTTTTTAAAATTTCTTATATAGTATATTTCGATTATATCCTTTCCTTTCCACAAGCTCTTGTCAGATTTGCCCCACTTACTCATTACCAAAATTCCTCTTCTATCTATCTATCTATCTACCTATCTATCTCTCATAAGTAGAGATAAAATGTCTAGTTGGTTGCCAAATTGATTTTTTCCTGTTTGATCACATAAATAAGTTGCATCTTCAGTAACAGAGTCATATCATCCATCAGGTTTTGAAAAGTAACCAACACCCTTGGTAATAGCCTGTGATATCTAGAATGTCTACAGGATTCATTTAGCTAACTTTCAACAAGACAACCATTCCTAACACAGGAAGTTTTACTTTGTTACATCATCTTCACCTATTATATGATGACTTCATTTTAATTCTCTTTCTATAAATAGTTTAGAAAGCTTCTACAGTAGCACTATTAGGCTTCCATGTGGCTTTTCAAAAGATCTTTGGTAGTATTTGTGCCTTTTCATATTTCTACATTTATCCTACCCCCTGATGTCTATTTCCAGTTAATCCTCTTAAACCTAAAATCTCTCTATCTCTTTTTTTATTGATTGAGTTATTTATTTATCTGATATCCAGATCACAGCTTTCCCTCCCTCCTCTCCTTTCAGTTCTTCCCTCTCACCACCCCCACCCACCCCTCCTCCCCTTCTCCTCAGGGAAGGAGAGGCTTCCCTTTCTGCATATCAAGCTATAATAAAATAAGACACATTTTCTTCTATTGAGGCAAGCTAGGGGAAGAGGATCCAAAGGTAGGCAATGTAGTCAGAGATAGCCCCTGCTCCCACTTTGAGAGTCCCACATGCAAATTCAGCTTCACAACTGTTACATATGTTCAGAGGTCCTACATCCATCCCCTGCATGCTCTCTAGTTGACAGTTCAGTTTCTATGAGCCTTCATGGTCCCATGTTATTTAATTCTGTAGGTTTTCTTACCATGTCCTTCATGCTTCTGGCTCATAAAATCCTTCTCCCCATCTTCAACAGGAGTCCCAAAGCTGCAGTTAATATTTGACTATGTGTCTCTACATCAGTTTCCACCAGTTGAACTTCTAGTTGAAACTTCTCTGATGATATTTATGCTAACTAGGCTCCAGTATGCAAATGTAATGTCAGGGGTGAGATCCCTCTCATGACATGAGTCTCAACTGGGCCAGTTGTTAGTTAGCCCTCCCCTCATTATGCTACATCTTTTACCAGTGCACATCCTGCAGGCAGGACAAATTGGAGGTTGAAGGTTTTATGGATGGGTTGATGTCCCAATCCTTCCATTGGAAGTCTTGTCTGGTTACATGAGATGGCTAGTACCAGCTCTAAATACCCTATTGCTAGGAGTCTTAGCTAGGATCACCCTCATAGATTTCTAGAAGTTTCCATTGTTTTAGGTTTCTAGCTCTTCTCGAGGATGCACACCCCACACGCCAATCCAGTTGTCTCACCAAGTATTATTTCCTGCTGTCTTCCTCCACATCACCTCTCTTGTTCCTATTCCCATACTCTCCCTTCTCTTTCCATTCTCCCCCATGTCTAATCTATTTCCCCTTCTCAGTGAGATTCAAGTGCTTCCCCTACTTTGGGCCTTTCTTATTACGTAGTTTGTTTGGGTCTGTGATTTCTAGCATGATTATCCTGTACTTTACAACTAATATCTACTTATAAGTGAGTACATACCATGTTTGCTTTTCTGGATTTGGGTTGCCTCACTCAGGATGATCTTTATAATACTTTATTTCCCTTTAATTGAATAATACCTCTACCTTATTCCTTACTAGTGACCATACTAAAAGATAAAGCCAAGCCTTACCTTACCTTACCTTACCTTACCTTACCTTATCTTGAATTAAGGTATAATTGTTGTCATTGCAACCTCATTCATGTAATCCAATTTTTATTCTGGTGTTATTTGTGGTAACAAGTTAGATGAAATAGTACCAAGTGCTACCAGCAACATATCATATTCTAGAAGATAAGAAAATTCTCTTCCCCAACCATGGAAGAAAAACTGTTTCATGGGTAGGAATAGGTCACATGTCCATCCTGATCAATTGTTCTACAAGAGGGGACATACTGTTGCTCAGCTATTCCACAAAAGGGACATGATATTACTGATTGGTTGTTACTGCTCCATAGCAATGTTAAGGAAAGATTATATGGCAATGAGGCAAACAAAAAAATGATAATCATTAAAATTATATATTTTTATGTTAATGTGAATTATGCCATTTTGTTTGAGTTTATACAGCATTATAAACCTGTTGTAATATTAGACTCAAGTGAATCATGTAAATTTAGTAGTTGTAACCCCCAATAGGTATTTGAGATTTTCGTCACTGATTATTAGAAGCAACCTTCTGTATTGTTTTAGGGTTAGCCATTCTATGGAATAAGAGTTGAGATCATATTCATTTCACAAGAATCATAGCTTAATATTTCAATCTAAGTATATGCCTAAGCATATGAACATTTTTTTCACGAATGTCATTTTGAGTACAGCTCAGTTACCTAAGTAGTTTGACTAGTCAACTTCAGTAGAGATTTTCAAAGTAAGTTATGAATTCATACCTTTTCAAAAATTATAAACTGTTGAAAAGGTCAACTATTTAAAATATTTAAGACATTATTTTAACATGGCAAATATTTGCCCCATCTATTTAATTTATTCTGTTAGAGGAATATATACAATTTCTTTCCGGTACTTTACTTGTTTACAACGTTACTAGTTGTTGCACTGCCAATATACCACATCTCTGTGACTTTTTTTTAAAGTAACACATAAGCAAGTCTTCCTTTTAGCTTCAATTATGTAGCTTTTATGTACAATTTCAATGAATAAAGGAATTCTACTGTAACAATTATCTTGTTTCCCAAGCCATTGACACAACCACTTTTACATGTTGTCCTCAGGTAAACATTGACAATAGTTAATTGGAACCAAATCTTCAATCATTTGTACATGGTTTATTACAAAATCATCATCCTCAGATATCAGAAACTACACCTGTAAAGTCTCACCAACATGCTTAGATATGAGGCAAATAAGGACAAAACAATAAACATGCTAAAATGAACAAGAGAAAGCCTACAGAACCTGAAACTTGTCCAAGAACTTCAGGAAGCCAAGGTCTTCTAAGAACAAAAGAAATATTCTTACATGAAGAATACATGAACTGATTATCTTATACCAAATGGTCAGACCTCATACATACAAGTAACATTATGCAGATAGAGAGGGTTGTATTTATATATTTAGTAATAAACTTGTATGTGTTTATGTATGTATGAGTCAATTAATGAAAAAGAACCCATGAACATCTGAGAGAGCAAGGAACAAGCAAGGTATCAAGCCTCATACATACAAGGAAAATAATTCATATAGAAAAGGTTATATTTATGTGTTTAGTAACATTCTTGTATGTGTTTATGTAGGTACATATGTATGTATGTGTGTATGAGTCAATTAATGAAAAGGAATCCGTAAAGACCTATGAGAGCAAGCAAACAAGGGTATATGGGATGCTTTGGAGGACATAAAGGAAAGGGAAATTATGTAGTTATATAGTAAACTCAAAAAAAATATAAAAGATTCTTTTAAAACCAGGAATCAGACAAAAATATTTGTGTGGCCAATATTGTTGGTCAAGGGGTATGATTGAGAACATGTTTCCATTGCCTCTGTTGCATATGTCACATTCATAATGAGTTAAGTATAATATATAACTTGAATTTGTTTTTCTTTGATGGTAAATTAGGTATTCTATAAAACTATACATGTAGAATTATAGGTTGTTATTGTGTTTATAGCATTCAAGCATACACATATTTCAAGAACATTTCACTTAGAGAATTAACTTGTTAAAGTCTTTATCAAACATAACAGTTTTATGTCAGCAATTCACTTGTCTCACTCATATATCTTGGGTTTTCATTACTAGTTTAACAAAATGCTAAAACAACACTTGCAACAACTGTTGTAGTTGGTAGACTTGTGATGTCTTCAATAATTCCTGTATTTTGGAAATCATTCCCTTGTATAAAACATGATCTTGCATGGGGGCTACCATGTAATTAATTGATTATTATATAAAGGATTGGGTGTCATTTTTATGTTAATAAGTATATAAATATGACTTATTCTTGATATCTGACTTATTGCTTAAAAATAGCCAACCATCTTTTTTATCTGTTTGTATGAAAGCTTATAGGCTTTTATGAAGTAAGCTGCCATATTTAGGAGACCAATTTGGTAGTGAGCCAATGATAGCCTCAAAATAAGATAAAGAGGAAGAAGGCTTTTATTACAATGTCACTCAATAAAGTAAATTACCCACAACCACATAAATCTTAAGCCCATACTTTCTTTGTTGAGCCTTTATAAGAGGCTTAACCATACCTAAATCCTCAACTGCTGCCTGTGTAGAGACTCAGAAGAGCAGCAAAAGGATAAGGTAAGCCCAGACATTTGTGCTCTAAATCAATGAAAACAACAAAAGTGTTTTGCTCTGTATCTCTAAGTTTATGACATTTTGCTGTATGGTAATGAAAATGTACATTCATTAGTTCAATTCCCAGTTATTAAGTCAGATTATTTGATATTTGCTATTGAGTTACTTGTATTACTTGTATATTTTCGTCATTGATAACTTATCAGAATAGTTCGAAGAATCAAATCTTTAAATATCCCTAAAGTGGTCTTGTATCCTGATAGTCATTTTTTGCAATGAATAATATTTTAGCTTGAAAACTCTTTTACTTTATTGTAATTTTTAGTGTATATGTTTTTAGGATCCTAATTCTTCCCTAAAAGTATTTTGTACAACATGTTTCCTAGCACATTTTTAAATAGTTTTCTTTTACCAGTTTTATGGGTTAATATCTTATATTTGTCTCAATTAATTCTTACTTATTATCTGTTAATATGGTAGAAATAAAAATAAAGTTTTATCATTTTACATATAGATATCTAGTTTTCACATTAACATTTATGAGAGATTATTCTCTTTTCAATATATTTCCTTGGTACCTTTGTAGAAAGATCAGTTGTCTATCAATATAAGTGACCAATAGGTGTATGATAAATCTTCATCATCATTAATAATCATATAAGTACATATGAAAATGTAGTGATATATCACCTCTATGCAATAAGACTGGTTATTTTCAGAAGGGCAGAAAAATTCTGGGAATTACAGCACATATTCACAATGCTAGTTCCCAGGAAGCAAAAGGAAATAAATCATTAATTCAAGGACATTCTGGGTTACAGAGAGAGACTTTGTATCAAAAAATAAAGGATTAAGCTAATGGCTCAATGTACAATATTTTCCTAGAATGTTAAATAAAATATTAATATGTAATAATTAAAATTAAGTCATTTTGGAAAACAGTATCAAACTTAAAAACAAAACTAGCTTGTGATCCAGAATCACACCATTAAGTGTATACCAAAACAAAATGGCCTGGTTATGTTGATAGGCAAACAACCCAAATGTTCATCAGTAGATGCCTATATAAAACACACAGTAGAATATTTTTAGGTGATAAAAGAATAAACACAAGCTGGAGAGATGGGTCAGCAGTTAAGAGCACTGACTGCTCTTCTGAAGGCCCTGAGTTCAAATCCCAACAACCACATGGTGGCTCACAACCCTCCGTAATGAGATCTGACACCCTCTTCTAGTGTGTATGAATACAGCTACAGTGTACTCATATAAAATAAATAAATACATCTTTTTAAAAAAAGAATAAACTCTTACTTTCAGGCACATGAATAACCACAAAAGGAAGTTTATCATGAGAATTTGTGAAGCACTAAAAAACAAACACAATATCATGTCTTCTCATTTATGCATAATGATTAAAAATAATTACCTCATAGAGTATGATTGTGTGCCCAAGGTTTGGAAAGAATAGAAGATGGAAGGAGGTTCATTAACTATTATAAATCTGTACTTAATTGGGTAAAATAAATTCTAATGCTCTAAGGAACAATGAGAATATTATAGCTAAGGAAAGTTACTGTGTATTGAAAAAAGATATAAAAGAGAACCTGAGTATTTTAAGACAAAGAACTAGTTTTAGAGGTGATAGATCTGCAATATACATTGAATTAGATCATTATACACAAAAACATGTACTGAAATAACACCATGTACCTCATGTATAAACTCAATTGCATTGCATCAACTAAAAACTCGAATATTCTTGATTAAAAAATGTTTTAGAAGAGTAACTTTTTACAAGAAAACAAACAACAAAAAGAAAAAACTAACTCCAAGGAGCTCAAGTGTTAAGAACAGAATAACTATAGATAGTAGGAAATAACTCACTAATATGATCTATTCAAAGCCTTGGACCAGTATTTTTATAAGAAGAGTGATTGATCTACATTCTGACTAATTGTTGAGAAATGGAAAAAAATGTAAAATGTATAGAATAGGATCATTTCTGTGATGTCTAATATTTGACACAATCTGAGAAGAGATGGGCTCTATGGCATAGACAAATAATGTCAGGAGAAGAATAAACTTACAAAGTGTTGGCAAGAATGAAAACTATTAACAGTTTTTAAGGAATTTCCTCCCAAACTTAGAAGTGCTTGCTCTCATATGTCCTTGTTGGAGGATAATAAAATTAAGTGAATATGAGTTTTTTCTTTAAGTAAATTTATATCTTGTCACTGATGCATTAATCTTCATTCCTGTGACTATGCCTGACACATTCTGGGTACTCACAAAGCATTTCCTGAGTAAGTATCAATTAGTGAAATGAAGAAAAATAAAACAGCCTAATCAAAGAGAGTGAGGGCTGTTGGTACTTTAAATGAGGTCAGTGGAAACTTCTTGGAGAATCTGATGCATCCAATGGAACATGGCATGTAGCCAGTCTTTTGAAGAATAAAGAAAAAATGACTATTGAAGCAAAGAATCAACAAGAACACAGGGCTTTGAAGACTGTGGTTGCAGCCTTTGACTTCTTCATAGTTCATTTATAATGAAAGCAAATTGGCTGTTCAATCACTGGATCAATGCTACTCAAAGATGCTATACTTCCTGAAGAGTCTTTCAGGGTAAGCTGAAATTGCCTTTATAATGTCCAAGTACCTCTTTTTTGTGATGATAATAGAATATATGGGTAATGCCCATTATGGGCTCAAATATTCTCTAATGAACAAAGTCATTAGCATTATGATTTTGTAAACTGAACATTCATTAAAGATGCATTTTAATGCAAGTGCAATTTTATTGTGGTTAATTCACTTTCTTCCAATTGTAATAAAGTATCCTCACTTATCATTTCATTGCAATACACACACACACACACACACACACACACACACATATAATTTTTAAAGTAGGAGTCAAATAAGAAGTGTAAGCTGGAGAAGTTTACCATTGGAGCTTTTATTATATAAGAAACTGTAAGCCACAGAATGGTTGCTATAAAATACTTGCATCTTTAGCATGTTCTCTGAAGATTTAACCAAACTCTCCAAATAAGTCATCTAATACTCATGATGTTTACTATGTATCTATGCAATCCAACCAGTAAATGTATGATATGTGATGTAAAAGTCATATGTACTTTAACTTCCAATCGGCTTTTATTTAATTTATCTTATTTATTATTCTATTGAAGGGATTTAGAGCTTATGTTTCAGATGTTATTATTTGAAGCTGTGCACATATTATATTGAAATAAAACCAGAAAATCTGAACAACACTATAAAAGACAGCAAATTCCTAGAGTGCTGGTTTAAGGGTCATCAAAATGATGACTATATGTATTAGTATGTGATACTAATTAATTCAATTAAAGAAAATAGATAATGAAGTTAACTTAAACTTTTATAAAAAATAAGCAATAATTTTACAAAAGAAAAACAAAGGAAACTGAAAAGCTAGAAAATGACTTGTGAAATCCTCAACACTGCATACATTTCCAGCTCTCAAAGAAAGGGTTCCAACTTCTTGAGATTATAATATAAATACAACTGTTTCAGCCCTCCAAATACTCCTATATGTCCTTTCCTACTCTCCTTGAATTAATGGTCTCCTCTTTTACCAACTGTTATTGCATGCATGCATATATGTATATACATATTACTAAATACAACTTGTTTAACCTCTGTAATGTATCTATTTTTCAGGGCTAGCCATTGGCACTTGACAACAAATTGAAGTATTCTTCCCTGGAGACACTCACCCCTTCAGTTGTCAGCTTTCCTCATTTACCTGTGGTTTTTGTGTAAGCCCTCATGGGCTTTTCCCCATCCACTTTGGCATATCCATTTTAATGGTATATACTGTTTGGATTCTGAAGGTTTTTCTACCATTTTAATTTCATAATATTCATC
>JADRCD010101974.1:2358-14818 GCA_019843815.1 Montemys delectorum | reverse complement strand
CATAGAGAAACTTCACCTCACAAATTACAAACAAATAAATCGAGGTAGAGTAGAAAAACATACTAGGCACAAACTTTGTTTTTTTAAGAGATGGCATAATTTTTCTCCCTCGGAGCTGCAGCTGTTTTGCTCGGAGAGCGGAGAAATCAACCTTCTTTCAGGCACTAAGTGTCCTGCCAAGTGGGCGGGATTTTTGAAAACAAACTGCTCACACTCAATGGGAAGAAGCGAAAAGTTGCAGACTTTTAGCACAAGCAGGGCTCTGCAGCAGCTCTGCCAGAAGCACCGCCTCTGTGGGCCCCCACCTCTCCCTCCCTCTGAGTGTATAGCTGTAGAAGTGACCCCACCTTCTTTAATGTCCCCAACCCTTCCCACGGTTTCCCCTCTGGGTTAGCAGCAGGCCAGATGCTAGCTAGACATGGTGTCTGTTACCAAACTGCCAACACAGCAGACTGCAGGTAGATCCTTCTCCTACCACCTGTCAATGAACCTCTAGTGACCTGGCTCCAAATCTCCTTCAGTATCTTTCTAGGGTGCTGGTGTGATGGCTACAGCAAACAGAGACACTGTGCAGACCTCCAAGACCCAGGGCTGCTGCCCCTGTCCTTCCCCTCACATTCAATACCAAGAACCCTGGGTGAGTAAGAAGGACAGAACTCAGGTCCCCTGGAGAGGCAGACAGAGGAGAGCCAAAAGCAGAGAGTGGGGGTAGAAGCATCCTGCCTGAGGATGCTCCTTTTTGGGGGGAGGAAGGAACGGGTTTCGAGACAGGGTTTCTCTGTATAGCCCTGGCTGTCCTGGAACTCACTCTGTAGACCAGGCTGTCCTTGAACTCAGAAATCCGCCTGCCTCTGCCTCCCAACTGCTAGGATTAAAGGCATGCACCATCACCGACTGGCCCTGAGGATGCTCCTTATCAAGAAATGTCTTGTGTTTTTCTCTCTTGTAGATAATGCATTTAAATTTGCAGCATTTTGTTTCCCCAAACAATAGCTCCCCTTTCAAAGAAGGTGTGGTGGCATACTTCCATAATCCTCGAACTCCTAGAAGAAAAGGCTGGAGGGCTAGACTTTTAAAGTCCTTTCCCATGGAGGGGGCGTGGGGGAGCAGGGAGAGAGAAGAACTCAAACAAACCAAAAAGAAACAAGTGTCCACATGAGTACACCTGATCTACTCCATTTTCTTTAGGGGCCATGATGAAATATTATCACAGTCATTCTTAAATAATTTACTCATCCAACAAATATCATGTGCTTAGCACCATGTAAGCAAGTGTAATTAAAAAAAAAAAATGTTTTAGTAACAGCAAAGAACACATTCCAGGGTTTTTCAAGTATCCTCCTTAAGTGTTATCAGAATGGCAGCATGCTTGTTCTCAACGGAGGAAAATGGACCTTTCTATCAAGAGAATGATGCCCACCCTCCGTCCTGCCCCTTCATCACTTCAAAGTAATATAAAGCCAGACGTTCCAATTCTAAAGAGTACCCTTGAAGAAGAAAAGGGTGAGGCTAGCCTTTTACCTTCTCTCATTCTTCTAAACACTGCCCTCATAGAACTTTCCACAAATGTCCTGTTTGGGGATAATCTAATACATAAGCTACTGGCCATGTGTGGAAAGAGCAAGTATGACAAGCATTTACAATGTGACTAGAGTAACTGAGGATTTTATTTACTTTCTGTGAAATTAACATGAGCCTTGTAGCTGGTAGCTACTATATTAGATCATATACCTCTAGGGAAAAAAAAATGCACTAACCAGTAAACATTCATGAATTACTTTTCAAGTGTTCTACTTAGCATTAATTCTCAATTTGACAGCCTAGAATCATCTAGAAAAGAATCATAATTGAGTAACTGTCTCTAATGGGTTGGTCTATGGTGTGTCTGTGAGGGCTTGTCCTGACTGTTAACTGATTAAGAGAATCGTGCCCACTGTGGGTAGTACCATTCCCTTGGCAGGTAGCCTACAGAGGAAGGCAGCTAAGCATGAGCTTGTGAGGGAGTCAGCAAGTAGCATTTTTTCAATGGTTTCCACCCTGACTTCCCTTAACAATGGGCCTATAAATGGAAATAAAACCATTACTCCCCCTCCAAGTTGCCTTTGGTCCTGGTGTTTGTCACAGCAACAGAGCACAACATAGAATAAGAAAACAAAATAAATTCATAGACTCTAAAAGGACATGCTCTATTTTATTACATCAAAGTCTCCTGTTTTGCACATTAAGTGTATTTAAGATTAACTTTTCCAATATTTATGCAACTCTACTATTTTATAGGCCATCCTTTACTCTGGCAATGTCATCCAGACACAGATTTCCTTCACTGATGTGGACTCAAGGCTAAACACATGAAAATTAAGACTTAAGAGCAATCCTCCAGGCTCTACATACAAGGCCCTTCACAGCATCAGTATCTCATTTCTCCTCCGAGATCACAGTGAATGACAAAGCTGTGTTGGTCTCAGCATTTTTCCCTTTTAAAGATTCCAGGCAGAGGAAGGTTAACAGCAGTCCACTTCGCAGTGTATCCCCGGCTTAATCAGAAAACGGGGAGCTTAGCAAGAGATGAAGAGAAAAATTATTTCAAAATGAGACAAAGAAAACTACATACAAGTCCTCAGTCTCCCAGCTCAAAGGCAGCTGGTAGCCCTGTTCCAAAATGCCAACAGCTCAATAAATGGAACTGCAGTCTCTGTCTGCCCTTTAAGCTGGATTTTTGAACCATCCTCACGTCTCACAATGGCCCTGAGGTTTGCTAAGACGCCCAATACACAGCCAAGTGAGGAGGATAAAGTGGCCAGGATAGGCCACACTAGTGGAGTGCCTATTGGTTTAATAGGGTTCATTTGTCCCCCCCAACCCCCTGGATCCTAAGAGATTCAATGGACAGGGCAACAACGTTCAGGGATGATCTTCAGCCCGACAGCTGTGGTCAACCAGGCTAGCCCTCCTGACACCCCTGACTGGTATATCCCAGAGTTAAACAGGGCAGGCAGTTTGGCCAAGTTTCTAGCCATCTTTGGGATCAGTTAAGTTCCCTGAGAATGAAGAAACTGAGTTAAAGACCAATTTGACACTGGCAGTTTCCCAGCTGAATCCCTGCCTTACACACTACGAAGGCATGCTGCTACATCTTGTACCAGTCATTAAATGCTGACCGCCCTGGTTTGAGTCCAGCATGCTTGTAGTTGTTGTACAGTTAGAAACGCATCTCTCTATGTGTAAATAATTAAATATAGATGTATAAGATTTCCCTTATTAAAATTATCAAATAAAATCCCCATACAAAAGCATTAAATCAGCACCCAGATATGCTATTAAAAAAAAAAATAAAACAAGTATAAACCACCAAGTTAATTTAAAATTGAGCAGGCGGGACGGCTCAGTGGGTAAAAGCGTGGTAAAGGCCTGCATGGATGTGTATCATTGGCACGCGCTGATCATATCAAAGACAATAACCTCAGAGCCATGGGAAAATGACAAAGCCTCCCCCAGCTATCTCCGAGTGAGCCTGAGAGGGATGGCAAAACTTTCCTCTGATCCCTGTGTGGATGTTGATAGTGTAATCAGAAAATGTCCACCACAGCTTCCCTGCCCCTTATTCACAGCCTGAAGGACTGCCCCCTACGAGACTGACTGTACTGAGGTTAGCTGTTTGGCTCTGTGTAATATCTGTCTCTTGTTCAACTGTCTATAAGACACACAGTGTTTCCAGAGCACTCCAGCTTCTCTGTCAGGGAGCCTGGACCATCCAACCCCAGCCTTCCTTTCTGCACATGTGTCTGTATGTTTGACTTTTCTTTATTCCCTTGACGCTGCAGTCTGTCCTTGGAGCTATGCTAGATGCAGCACAGGCCCTCCCCGCCCCCCAACAAGAACAAAACAAAACACAAACTGTAGCTTTTGAGAAATTGACAGGTTTAGTAACAGTATATACAGAAGTTTAAGGGAAGCCTGGTAACAAATGCCATTCCATATTAATAAAACCAGCGTTCCAGTGCCGGAGAAGGTGACATCAACCTTGTACTTGAGCAGTGAGCTGTCCTGTACCAATGACTCCCATCAGGAACGTCAGGACACCTCGGAAAATCCTCTGCTACTGATCCACCTTTGCAATATTCTAAAGTTGTTTGCTTGCTTGTTTTTACATAGGGTCTTGTTCTGCTGACCTTAATCTCACTATCCTCCTGCCTCAGAGCCTTCAGACTCTTGAGGTCACAGGCCTCTTCCACCATGCCTAGTTTTGTCCTTTTTAAAATTAAGCAATTGCCACCAAAAGAGCTATGAGCCAACTACCTATTTATATATACATACATATATATGTAACATATATATATATGTATATATATGTTACATATATATGTATATATATGTTACATATATATATAATTTCCTGACAATGTAACCCAACCAGCTCCTGCCACACGCAGAATCTTTCTGCATAGGAAATTTGTGTCTGCTTACCACTTCTTAATGCTTAAGTGTGTCCTGGGGTGCCTACATCCCTGTTGTAATGATCAGAGGCCTCCTGACTGCGGCCCATGCTAGTATCAACCTCCCTGCCCTCCTAGGCTCTAATCACTGCATGGAGAAAAACCTGCCTGCCTTCTTGTCCGTGTTTACTTGTTGGCCCCAGTGTCTAGAATTAAAGATGTACATCTATGGGAGGAGGGAGACGAAGGGCAAATACAATCCAACTCAGCTCCAGTGGTTATTCCACTTTAGACTTTGAAGAAAAGATTTGATAAACGGCTTCTGATCCAACGAAAACCTCAAGCAACTATCACTTTGCAGGGGGGATTTGCGACATAAAGAGGATTTGCAGTTATAAGAGCAGATGATGGACAGCTCCACAAATTCTAAACTCGT
Source organism: Montemys delectorum (assembly GCA_019843815.1). Taxonomy (NCBI): domain Eukaryota; kingdom Metazoa; phylum Chordata; class Mammalia; order Rodentia; family Muridae; genus Montemys; species Montemys delectorum. Next base: position 9,949 of record JADRCD010101974.1, on the reverse strand, counting down.
CTATTCTAAACTCAGTGATGCTGAGGGACAAGTTCCTTAGGAGGCAGCTCAGTGTCTCTTGAAATAAAACTGCTGACACTTCAGCTATTGCCCCGTGTATCCCCGAGGGATTTATTTTAGGACACCTTGGGGATACCAAATCCATAATGCTAAAACGTTCACGCTCTCTACACTGAGTGGATGTCATTTGCATATAAACTGTGCACGTCCTCCTGCATCCTAAACCATCTCCGGCTCACTTACGATACCTAACCTAACATTATAAAGGCTGTGTAAATAGTTGGTATGCAATGTTCTGCTATAGGGAACTATGACAAGAAAATAGGCCTATAAAGGCGCAACAGAGACAATGACTTTTCTCTACAACATTTTCTGATTGAGAGTTGTTGAATCCTTGCATGCAGATGCAATGCTGACCAGTTCCCAGTCAGAGAAGCCCCGTGCCACCACAAATCCCAACACGATCCGGGTAATGTTGAAGGTGCAAGCAGGATATGGGGCGTGCCGGGTGGTGGGAGAGGGGAGCTCACAACATACTGAGTGAAAAACTGACCCCGTGAAGTGGCCATTGCTGGGTAAATACAAAGTAAGGATAACCTGAAGCCTTCATTCACATCACAGATGGTCCCCTATTTCAATTCAGAGAGAAGCCCCGAGAAGCAGCTTGTCTGTGCTCTCCATCTTCCTTTAGGAAGACATCCGTTACCAGTAACATGGCTTTCACATACTTCTGAATCTCAAAATATGCTTTAATCCAGGTTTAGGGATTTTCTAAGTGGTAGATCACCTTCCCTACATACATGAGACCTGAGTTCCATACTCGATATTAAAAAAAAAAAAAAAAAAGAAAAGAAAAGAAAAAAGAAATAAACATTTCTCATCAAAAAGGCCCCAAACACCCAGCTCACCTGCCAGCCAGCACATGTTCTGATAAATCTCAAGGCTCAGCAGGGAACTTAAAATGGAAGCCTGTGACAGGTACCACCCCCACCCCCGACTTCCTTCTGAATGTCTCCTCACCCGCTCTTGTCTTTTCCTTACTCCAGAAGGGATTCAGAGTGAAAGCCACTGGCCAGCACATAACTCATGGCGGAGGGAGTCCTCACCGGCTGCCACTCCTGACTCTTCCTCCCCATGTCACATAATGCACAAATAAATGCTGTCCCCGGCAGGGTATTGTTCTAATACTGGCATTATTTGGTTTTGATTATGAAGTTACCACCATTCCCTGGGAGAGCTGGCCCATTTGGATTAGAAGTCATTGCAGCCAAGACAGGCCACTTTACTCTCCTGGTACTCCAAGCATCTTCCTCAAGAATGGCTCATAGACAGAACTGAATGAAATGTTACCCAGGAGACCAGGACTCTATGGGTCTCTGTCTTCCCAGCCCTGGCACTACAGACGCGTACACCATGTCTGGATCCCTTTACGTAGCTGCTGGGAATCTGACCTCAAGTTCTTATGCTTTCCCCGAATGTACTTCATCAACTGAGCTATCTCCTCAACAAATTCTGCAACTTACTGGATGTCAGCCAATGGTGAAGATGATGATGTTATCGCTCTATTTTGTGCATGTAAACATACATTCCCATACAAAATGGCAATGTCCGGGATGGCCTCAAATGCACTGTGTAGATCAAGTTGACCTCGATATGGAATGATCCTGCATCTTTTTTCCAAAGGTGTGAATACTAGGATTACAGGCATGTACCACCACTCCCAGCATAACTGGTATTTCTTCAAATGTAGATTTATACCTACAAGCATTTTAACCTTCCCTTAAGTCTGAACAGTTAAAACTGGATAATCTGAATGTGCAACGTGAGTTGGAGACATGCTACAGCAGGATTCCAGATGGTTGCCTGCTAGTCTTGTGAAAATTCTGACAGTTTATTCAGAGAGAAATAGTAATAATGACAAGAATCTATACAGCATTCACTCTATGCTGGGCCTTCTGCCTGGTTTATATTAATCCATGAAGTGGGTCCCTTGGGCATTTCTGTTTCCATTTTTTAATTCCAATCCCTAAACTATATTAACAAATTCAATGACAAATATTACACAGTAGATATCAAAATAAATTCCTTTGTCCTTAATTTGTACAGAGTAAGCATTTTGATATTGCAATTGATTAGGGCGTTGGCAACATAATTAAATATGCTGACTAACAGGCTACTTGCTCATACCAAATTTCCGAGGTGAATGCACGTGGACTCTCACCTGCCTAAGACAACCACACTGGCAGAAATGCAAGAGCCATACCCAGGAGCAACCCAGAAACCAGCTGCAGCCTTGTTTTGAAAAGTCAAAGTTAACTGCACTGCCTGCATCATCAAAGCTGCCGACAAGCAGCCAGTCAGCCTGAAGCATGCACGGCTCCCAGCTCGTCCCAGTGATTAGGCAGAACTACTCGTGAGCAGTAAATAGACTCCAAGGACCAGAATAATCCACAGTCCCCAAGACTCTGTCCTAGGAAACCTCAAGAGCATATGCCAAAGCCCTTTAAATTGACACTAGGGATGGGACCATCCACGACATCAGAGCTGACTAATCCAAAGCCAAGATTACAAACCAGCTCATTCCTCAAGAAAAAAAGCACAGGTCCACCAGTCTGTCATACCCAAATGCAGGAAACTCTTCAATTTTTTGGAATAGTCAAATAAATAAATAAATATCTCTCTTACTGATGCATCTGAACAAATCGTCCCAAGCACTCTGAACAGAGTACGACATAAAACAGGTACTCAATTCAATAATTATTAAATTAAATGTAGGGATGAATAATTAGAATAACAGATCCAAAATTACAACCTGGCTACTCCATTTTTTAAAACCATAATCCTTAACTAGAGAAAGTGCTCAGCAGTTAAACAGTAGTTACTGCTCTCGAAGAGAGGACCAGAGTTTGGTTCCCAGCACCTGCACAGCAGCTAACAACCATCAGTCACTACAGTTCCAGGGGATCTGTCGCCCTCTTCTGGCTTCTACAGGCACTACACCCAGGTGGCACAGGGACATACACTCAGGTCAGATACTCGCAATCTTTTTGTTTGTTTGTTTTTTTGGTTTTTTTTTTAAAGATTTATTTATTTATTATATGTAAGTACACTGTAACTGTCTTCAGATACCTCAGAAGAGGGCATCAGATCTCATTACAGATGTTTGTGAGCCACCCTGTGGTTGCTGGGATTTGAACTCAGGACCTTCGGAAGAACAGTCAGTACTCTTAACCTTTGAGCCATCTCTCCAGCCCCAGATACTCACAATCTTAACCAAACAAAACAAACCAAAAAGTACCCACAGTGCCCAGAAAGAAGTCCTTCTAAACACAAATACATCAATTAACTCTCAAGTCTCCCTTGAAGGAGGCCTACCAGCAAATAGAATTCAAAGCTCGTTTTTCAGGTTTTGACATCTAATTTCAAAAGGTTTGTTTCTGACACATAAAGGGCTCCTCAGTGGTCCACATGGGGACACAACCTGTAGTCAGACCACTAGTGTGGTGGTGAGGCACCCTTGGCTCCTGCTCCACCATAGTTGAGACCGGCCAAAATGCCGCGGTCTGTCTTTGGCAGTGTGGATGCTCTATGTGCCCTCTGACAACATGCAGCCCCTGTGCTGTGTGACAACAGTAAGGGAACAGTAATGGAACCTTCGTAGGAGCTGCCAAGGGCCCACTGGGTGCTCTAGCTGCCAACCATCTCTTCAGAGTAAGAGGGCTAGTGTGTCTCTTGGGTGACAGATAGGAGGTCTTACACTAGTCCTCCCCCCAGACCATGAAGTGGAGTTGTCACACCTGCAAGGCACTGCATGGACCACCCCACCTCACCCCACCCCACCCCACCCCACCTCACCTCACCCCACCCCACCCCATCCCCCATTTGTTTTCTTTAGTACTGGATCTGCCATCAGAGCTTGCCCTCTCTCAAGCTAGGATCCTAAGCTCCCTAACCTCAGTGACTGTCACTCCTGCTGTGAAGCAGCGTCACCTGCCAAGGACAAACTATCATCACTGATCACAGTGAAGGGCACATGTTAAGAAACCCAGTTGTACTTCTTTTCTTCTCTGGGTGAGCCTAATACCTCTGCCGCCTCTCCAGTCCTCCTTCCTTTATTTAAAGCAAAGATGGGGAACTAAAATGGTGGTTCAGATGTTAAGAGCAACTTGCCGCTCTTGCAGAGGCCCAGAGTTTCAGTCTCAACACCCACATTGGGTGGCTTAAGTCACCTGTAACGGGAGTTCCAGTGGGTCTGATGCCCTCTTCTGACTTCTACAGACACCTATGTGCATGGAGTCATGCATATGGTTTGTGAAATCGTGTCTGGAGAGAGTAGCAGGAGCAGATGAGTTAGCACCAAGGATAACAACGTGTTTATGAACATTCCATAAGGGAGCCCATTGCCTTGTATGGTAATGTTAAACCTTAAGAAAAAAGATTTTCTGAGAGAGCTCTACTACATCATTTCCTGACTGCTTCAGTGGGCAGTTATGAAAGACCTACTGTGTACTCGGTATTTTGTTAGATGCTATGAGTTGAATCTTTAATAAGTGGAGCTTCCCTTAAAGATGTCCTAACCCAAGAGAAGCCATGTTGTGCCCTTGAAATATATTTTCATTTCTAAAAGACTTTCTATAGGAACAGCGTCTTATGTTCATCTTCTACACTTACCGGTGTTGGAATTTTTACTTAGAATTTCCTGGGCGCACACAGAGCTGCCACTGAATCCCATCCTTACTCCCAGCAGGAAGGGTCTATATATACTAAAGTAGAAACTGTTTCATATTTTAAGCCACTGTTCAGTTTGTTTGTCATATGTATATGGTAATTTTGCCTATGGGTATATCTGTGCACTGTGTAGGCACCTAGTACCCTCAGAGACAGATCCTCTAGCGCCGGCGTTAGGGGACAGTTGTGAACTCCCATGTTGGGGCTGGCAACTATGCCAGAGGCCCTCTCCTCTGCAGGAGCAGCAAATGCTCTTAAACTCGGAGCCATCCCCCTAGCCCTGAACCAGCCTCTGCTTAAGTGAAACAGAGATGACCTTTCCTCTGTTTGCAAACCAGAACACACAACTGACGGCCATCGTTCATACACTCACAGCCTCGGTGTGTTTTTAGCATTGGCATATTCTGCCAACTATCTGCAAGAAATTTTTCTTATTTTAATCTCTCGCCCCAAAGCACTCCACTGACTCAGTGGCCTTTCCAGAGCTGTGAGGGAAAAAAAAAACAATAAGCAGTTTGCATTTCTGCCTATGCTTGTCCCATAGGTCCCTCTTGCTCTGTCACCTTCCTGGGCCCTCTCCTTCCCCTGCACTCCCTTTGTACTTGTCAGTCACCAGGCTCTGCCCTCTGAAGCTCCCTGTCCCTCATCACTAACCTCATTCTACTGCTCACATGGAGGAGTCCTCACAGCTCCTAAAGTCCTCACCAAGTCTCAGTGATATCTGTCCCATCACATCACCAACCGTGCCGAGCATTTTGTACTGCTTGCGAGCAGAGAGCCCAACCTCACTCCCAAAGGGACGTCAGAGTCTTTCTCCTTCCTCTCAGGTCCTTCCCTACTTCACTCAACTTTCCCATGATGCTGAGATGGAGAAAAGGGACATTTGGTCTTCAGTCCTAGCTCCCCCCAGCAGAGAGCTTCTAAAACCACTGGGGCCTCCTGAGCCACAGGAACAAATGGTCTCACCCTTGTTTCTACTAAGTTGCTTTCAATAACACCTAAGTTTAGGCCAAGGAGAGCTTGTTGCAAACTCTTAGACAGGATGAAAACCAGTAGATGGCAAGAGCCAGCCATGGGCTCAAAGGGGAATTTCAGCATCCCCATCTTCAACCTCCTGTAGGGGGCAGAAGACTGCATGGACCACCACTGGTCCATGGTTAAATCATGGGTGAGCGGAACTAGCACTTTATTAGTTATCTATCTATCTATCTATCTATCTATCTATCTATCTATCTATCTATCTGGTTTGGTTTTTTTGAAACAAGATCTCTATGTAGCCCTGGCTGTCCTGGAACTGAGTAGACCAGGTGGCCTCAGACTCACAGAGATCCACCTGCCTCTGCCTCCTGAGTTCTGGGATTAAATGCAGGTAGCAGTACATCCAGATTAGCCCCTCTTTAAAAACCCTCAACTATGGGTTTCTGGGTTCAGGAGTGCTGAGAGGGGAGGCATCTGGAGAAGGAGCGGAAGCTCCATGCAGCTCATCTGTAATGCTGAGATGCAGCCTGTCTAAGAACCAGTAAAAAAGAAGTGCACAACCATCCTGTGAACCGTAACAGCCAACATGGAACCCAAAGAGCGGTTCACAGGAACTTCAACTTTCGAATTAGTTGGACTAAAGTAGAGGAAGTGTGGACTATGTAGCTTGTAGCTATGAGCCCATAAGCTGCAGGGCACTACACTAACTCCTGCTAGTTCATGGGGTTGGGTGGTAGGAGGTATAAAATTAGGAACTGGATACACACCTGTGGCTTACGATCCTTCTTTATTCCATCACCCAAGGGCTGGGATAACAGGATGCCACACACCCAGCTCCCTTCTGGGTCTCCATGCATCCGACTGTTAGTGCAAGGAGAACGAGGCAGGGCCCAGGACACGGCCTGGATTATTTGGAGCCAAAAATATTATGAACAGAAACAGACAGACACACCAAATTTGAAAGGGCAAGGAGGGCTGAGGGAAAGCCCTCTGCAGCGAGGTGCCAGGTACAGGTTATTTATAATTTGGCAGGCAGAACTCACAGAAACTCAAAGTCTAAGCTACATGAAAACTCTAAAGGGCAAAGAAAACAAGCACTTGAATCATCAAGACTGGGAATTTTGACAGCTAAGTTATTAAAATATTTTCACTGCTTGTAAATTCTTCCAGACTTTCTCCACTAATATACACAGTAAGAAAGAAAAAAGAAAAACATAACAAAACAGAACCACTTTCTCAAAGACAAACACAGTAGAATGAGAAGAGGGCCAAGCTCCTTTCGCAACACAGGGTTCCTGGTGCCCTAGGCCCTGTGTTTGATGTGGTGGAAGGCAAGAACCCACATCTGGCTAGCATGAGGACAAAGGCCAGCCGGCTGCTCCCCAAAGGAAACCTTTGCGACTTAAGCGACGTGTAAGTTTCCAAAGCCTGGTGGGAAGAAGACATCCCATAAATAGATGCCAGATTTAAAAAAAAAAAAAAAAAAAAAAAGAAAGAAAGAAAGAAAAAAAATGGTGGGGATAGGGGCGGGGCGGGGCCTCTAGGTAAACGGTAGGAACGCAAGAAAAGCCATAGATAATGAATATTTAAGGTTTATTTACAAAGCACTGTTATGTCTTCAGTTTAAGCAATAGCATTTCCCAATATCTAGTCAACATGCATTCCCACCCCCCAGGAGATGCCTGGAAGGCAACACTTCATTTATAAATACAGCAAGTTAACAACAATAATAAAATACAGAAGTTTTAACAATATACTAAAATAAAGCTGCCAAAATTCACTCCCCATGCTGTCAGATCTTTAATCAATTAAAAATTGAGTTATTTGACTGAGGGGTGATTGCTGGATGGAGAGAAAGAAATCATGTGCGTAAGAGGCGGGGGAG